>CAKAJN010000161.1:5000-7500 GCA_916613615.1 Steromphala cineraria
TGACCATTTGAGATATTATTGTATATTTGGGCTCATTTTAAAGGCATTAAAATTCCCTTCATTTTGATATATTACACATCCCGGTAAACTAATTGTTGTAGATTCTACAAGCCCCGATGCAACATTTTTAAGAACTTCAGGCTGCCGATAAACTTGTGTCGGGACTTCTCACACTTACACAATCATAGATAAATTAAAACAAAATAGATCAAAATAAAGCCCTTTTTATGCGCTACATTTTACACTATCTCCGCCGTCATAGGTGTTTTTAATTTTAAAGAAAAACGACCCGATGTATCGTAAACGACGGACGTGAGAGTTACCGACAAGCCGCGCCACCAACAAAACTTATTAAAGTTGACAATTTCTATTTTGCGGGACATCCTCAGCGTTTACTTATGCCCCGATACCAACAAATGAGGTATCGTTAGAAAGGTTTTTTATCAGGCTAGCCGCTCATGCTATTTTATTCCAAGTTTTAAAGACGGTAACGTCACAACGGGTGCCGCAACATGTGCGACAGCAAGGTTTCAGAGCTTGTTGCGCACTTTGCGGGCTTTCCTCCACCTTTACAAATTGTGCAGTCTTAGCAAGTGATATGTCATTTTGTAGCTTATTCAACAAGGAATAATTTCCACTCATTTGTAACCTTGCGTGCTTTGTATTTTTTTAGTTATTAGCCCCGCAAGAAATGTCGAAACTGTTCTCAACATTAGTTTCTCATATTGCATTATTATTTTACAAGTTTTTCTTCGATTTACTCTTTCTAAATTGTAATATACCTTAATTAAACACTTGTGCAGAAGCTTCAATCACTGGGAAAGGTAAGTATATTATCTATTCATTAGCGACATCCCGCGAAACAATGGGAGAGGGAAGCCGACTTGGCCGACCTACGGAAAAGGTCAATCAGCGCGGCTTTTGCCGTGTATTGTTACGGGACGCATAGCGCCTTTAAAACTGAATGGACACCAATCAAAGACATGCCGTCTTAAAGTTTACTTCATTGTCTACATTTGGATGTGTTCACTGCAAACGCGCTCCCCTTTGTTTGGCCACCATAATCCCCGAAACTTAGACAATGGTGTTGCGAAGCCGTCGGATGCACCAATCTGCGCGCTTACATCATTTCAATCTTTCGGCTTTTCCTCTCTAACAATTACTGCACGCACCTGTCATAAAGATAATGTTCACGATTTAAATTTTATATTTTTTCAAACAAGATTGTTTCATTTCTAAACAATATAGTTTTTCTACTTATTCCATTTATCAAAAAAGGCCTACAGCACCCGGTGTTCCCAGGCGGTCACCCATCCAAGTACTCTCCGGGCCCGACGTTGCTTAACTTCGGTGATCGGACGAGAACCGGTGTGTTCAACGTGGTATGGCCGTAGGCTACTTTAGCTCATAATTTTAATAACTAAGTACATACCTACATTCATACGACTTGGCGGCAAATGCAATTACACTGCAAAAATAAAGTTTGTTACGTTTCGGGCCATATACCGTATTAATTGTTGTGTGCGCGACATATTTTGCGGGACTTCTACTGCGTTTATCATGAAGCGCATATACATGTAACTTACATCAATTTAAAGACAATGTCAATGCCTTTTTAGCGATTGTTTAACATTTGATATATCATGTATATGACAATAGTTATGTGACCCGCAAAAAGGGTGGTTAAATCGGCGTAAAGTTTGAAAAATTACAAGTCTGCGTGTGCTATTTGCGAACTCTTTTGCGGGACGTCTAGTGCGTTTACCATGAAGAACATATACATGTTACTTACATCGATTTAAAGACAATTTCAAGGCCTTTTTGGCGATTGTTTTACATTTGATATATCATGTCTGTGACAAAAGTTATGAGGCCCGCAAAAAGGGTGGTTTAATCGGCGTAAAGTTTGAAAAATTACAAGTCTGTGTGCTATTTGCGAACTCTTTTGCGGGACGTCTAGTGCGTTTACCATGAAGTACATATACATGTTACTTACATCGATTTAAAGACAATTTCAAGGCCTTATCGGCGATTGTTTTACATTTGATATATCATGTCTGTGAAAAAAGTTATGAGGCCCGCAAAAAGGGTGGTTTAATCGGCGTAAAGTTTGAAAAATTACAAGTCTGTGTGCTATTTGCGAACTCTTTTGCGGGACGTCTAGTGCGTTTACCATGAAGTACATATACATGTTACTTACATCGATTTAAAGACAATTTCAAGGCCTTATCGGCGATTGTTTTACATTTGATATATCATGTCTGTGAAAAAAGTTATGAGGCCCGCAAAAAGGGTGGTTTAATCGGCGTAAAGTTTGAAAAATTACAAGTCTGTGTGCTATTTGCGAACTCTTTTGCGGGACGTCTAGTGCGTTTACCATGAAGTACATATACATGTTACTTACATCATTTTAAAGACAATTTCAAGGCCTTTTTGGCGATTGTTTTACATTTGATATATCATGTCTGTGAAATAAGTTATGAGGCCCGCAAAAAGGGTG
>CAKAJN010000161.1:22500-25000 GCA_916613615.1 Steromphala cineraria
ATCACAGACCTGTTATTGCTCTACTTCGTGTGGCTAAACGCCACCTGTCCCTCTAAGAAGTTTGCCACCGAAGTGACGCCGCGCGACAACAAGTGTCGGCGAACTAGTTAGCAGGCTAGAGTCTCGTTCGTTATCGGAATTAACCAGACAAATCACTCCACCAACTAAGAACGGCCATGCACCACCACCCACTGAATCAAGAAAGAGCTGTCAATCTGTCAATCCTTCCAGTGTCCGGACCGGGTGAGTTTTCCCGTGTTGAGTCAAATTAAGCCGCAGGCTCCACTCCTGGTGGTGCCCTTCCGTCAATTCCTTTAAGTTTCAGCTTTGCAACCATACTTCCCCTGGAACCCGAAGACTTTCGTTTTCGGTAGGCCTCCCGCCGAGTCGAATAGAGCAACGCCGACGGGCTGCCAGTTGGCATAGTTTACGGTCAGAACTACGACGGTATCTGATCGTCTTCGAACCTCTGACTTTCGTTCTTGATTAATGAAAACATACTTGGCAAATGCTTTCGCTGTAGGGCGTCTTACGACGATCCAAGAATTTCACCTCTAACGCCGTAATACGGATGCCCCCGCCCTGTTCCTCTTAATCATTACCCCTGAGCTCCAAAAACCAGCAAAATAGGATCCGGGGTCCTATTCCATTATTCCATGCACCATTATACAGGCGGGCAGTGCCTGCTTTGAACACTCTAATTTTTTCAAAGTAAACTCTCCAGCCACTCGAGCAGGCCACTCAGTCAAGAGCAACCTTTTTGAGAGGTCTGGCAAGGGGGACGACACCGCGCAGTACCCGAGCCATTGAAGCAAGGGACCGACGCGAACGACCCTGAGATCCAACTACGAGCTTTTTAACCACAACAACTTTAATATACGCTATTGGAGCTGGAATTACCGCGGCTGCTGGCACCAGACTTGCCCTCCAATAGATCCTCGTGCACACGTTTAGAGTGCACTCATTCCAATTACGGGGCCTCGAAAGAGTTTATATTTTTATACCATCTTGTAGACCACATATTAAAGTACACAGCGCATGTTTCAGAAGAACAGCGACATTTAAATTAAAGGCTTTATCGCTCTAGCAATATCGTTCACCTAGTTGTTTTCAGTTATCCATTCACAAGTGCCGCAACTGATTACAAAAACCCCTTTACGGGCTCTCTAACTCTTTCATTTATAAAGATATTTTAACATTTTATACCTAGTTTTAAAGGAAATTTATAGCCCTACTTGGACATGTATTCATAAATGTTGCGCTGGTATAACTAAGCAAACTACAGCGCCCGCAAGATGACCGCCGGACAATTTTGCTTCAAATTAATTACCTTTGCGGCGCTTCTAACACCCTGACCATTTGAGATATTATTGTATATTTGGGCTCATTTTAAAGGCATTAAAATTCCCTTCATTTTGATATATTACACATCCCGGTAAACTAATTGTTGTAGATTCTACAAGCCCCGATGCAACATTTTTAAGAACTTCAGGCTGCCGATAAACTTGTGTCGGGACTTCTCACACTTACACAATCATAGATAAATTAAAACAAAATAGATCAAAATAAAGCCCTTTTTATGCGCTACATTTTACACTATCTCCGCCGTCATAGGTGTTTTTAATTTTAAAGAAAAACGACCCGATGTATCGTAAACGACGGACGTGAGAGTTACCGACAAGCCGCGCCACCAACAAAACTTATTAAAGTTGACAATTTCTATTTTGCGGGACATCCTCAGCGTTTACTTATGCCCCGATACCAACAAATGAGGTATCGTTAGAAAGGTTTTTTATCAGGCTAGCCGCTCATGCTATTTTATTCCAAGTTTTAAAGACGGTAACGTCACAACGGGTGCCGCAACATGTGCGACAGCAAGGTTTCAGAGCTTGTTGCGCACTTTGCGGGCTTTCCTCCACCTTTACAAATTGTGCAGTCTTAGCAAGTGATATGTCATTTTGTAGCTTATTCAACAAGGAATAATTTCCACTCATTTGTAACCTTGCGTGCTTTGTATTTTTTTAGTTATTAGCCCCGCAAGAAATGTCGAAACTGTTCTCAACATTAGTTTCTCATATTGCATTATTATTTTACAAGTTTTTCTTCGATTTACTCTTTCTAAATTGTAATATACCTTAATTAAACACTTGTGCAGAAGCTTCAATCACTGGGAAAGGTAAGTATATTATCTATTCATTAGCGACATCCCGCGAAACAATGGGAGAGGGAAGCCGACTTGGCCGACCTACGGAAAAGGTCAATCAGCGCGGCTTTTGCCGTGTATTGTTACGGGACGCATAGCGCCTTTAAAACTGAATGGACACCAATCAAAGACATGCCGTCTTAAAGTTTACTTCATTGTCTACATTTGGATGTGTTCACTGCAAACGCGCTCCCCTTTGTTTGGCCACCATAATCCCCGAAACTTAGACAATGGTGTTGCGAAGCCGTCGGATGCACCAATCTGCGCGCTTACATCATTTCAATCTTTCGGCTTTTC
>CAKAJN010000163.1:15000-17500 GCA_916613615.1 Steromphala cineraria
CGCAGGCTCCACTCCTGGTGGTGCCCTTCCGTCAATTCCTTTAAGTTTCAGCTTTGCAACCATACTTCCCCTGGAACCCGAAGACTTTCGTTTTCGGTAGGCCTCCCGCCGAGTCGAATAGAGCAACGCCGACGGGCTGCCAGTTGGCATAGTTTACGGTCAGAACTACGACGGTATCTGATCGTCTTCGAACCTCTGACTTTCGTTCTTGATTAATGAAAACATACTTGGCAAATGCTTTCGCTGTAGGGCGTCTTACGACGATCCAAGAATTTCACCTCTAACGCCGTAATACGGATGCCCCCGCCCTGTTCCTCTTAATCATTACCCCTGAGCTCCAAAAACCAGCAAAATAGGATCCGGGGTCCTATTCCATTATTCCATGCACCATTATACAGGCGGGCAGTGCCTGCTTTGAACACTCTAATTTTTTCAAAGTAAACTCTCCAGCCACTCGAGCAGGCCACTCAGTCAAGAGCAACCTTTTTGAGAGGTCTGGCAAGGGGGACGACACCGCGCAGTACCCGAGCCATTGAAGCAAGGGACCGACGCGAACGACCCTGAGATCCAACTACGAGCTTTTTAACCACAACAACTTTAATATACGCTATTGGAGCTGGAATTACCGCGGCTGCTGGCACCAGACTTGCCCTCCAATAGATCCTCGTGCACACGTTTAGAGTGCACTCATTCCAATTACGGGGCCTCGAAAGAGTTTATATTTTTATACCATCTTGTAGACCACATATTAAAGTACACAGCGCATGTTTCAGAAGAACAGCGACATTTAAATTAAAGGCTTTATCGCTCTAGCAATATCGTTCACCTAGTTGTTTTCAGTTATCCATTCACAAGTGCCGCAACTGATTACAAAAACCCCTTTACGGGCTCTCTAACTCTTTCATTTATAAAGATATTTTAACATTTTATACCTAGTTTTAAAGGAAATTTATAGCCCTACTTGGACATGTATTCATAAATGTTGCGCTGGTATAACTAAGCAAACTACAGCGCCCGCAAGATGACCGCCGGACAATTTTGCTTCAAATTAATTACCTTTGCGGCGCTTCTAACACCCTGACCATTTGAGATATTATTGTATATTTGGGCTCATTTTAAAGGCATTAAAATTCCCTTCATTTTGATATATTACACATCCCGGTAAACTAATTGTTGTAGATTCTAACAAGCCCCGATGCAACATTTTTAAGAACTTCAGGCTGCCGATAAACTTGTGTCGGGACTTCTCACACTTACACAATCATAGATAAATTAAAACAAAATAGATCAAAATAAAGCCCTTTTTATGCGCTACATTTTACACTATCTCCGCCGTCATAGGTGTTTTTAATTTTAAAGAAAAACGACCCGATGTATCGTAAACGACGGACGTGAGAGTTACCGACAAGCCGCGCCACCAACAAAACTTATTAAAGTTGACAATTTCTATTTTGCGGGACATCCTCAGCGTTTACTTATGCCCCGATACCAACAAATGAGGTATCGTTAGAAAGGTTTTTTATCAGGCTAGCCGCTCATGCTATTTTATTCCAAGTTTTAAAGACGGTAACGTCACAACGGGTGCCGCAACATGTGCGACAGCAAGGTTTCAGAGCTTGTTGCGCACTTTGCGGGCTTTCCTCCACCTTTACAAATTGTGCAGTCTTAGCAAGTGATATGTCATTTTGTAGCTTATTCAACAAGGAATAATTTCCACTCATTTGTAACCTTGCGTGCTTTGTATTTTTTTAGTTATTAGCCCCGCAAGAAATGTCGAAACTGTTCTCAACATTAGTTTCTCATATTGCATTATTATTTTACAAGTTTTTCTTCGATTTACTCTTTCTAAATTGTAATATACCTTAATTAAACACTTGTGCAGAAGCTTCAATCACTGGGAAAGGTAAGTATATTATCTATTCATTAGCGACATCCCGCGAAACAATGGGAGAGGGAAGCCGACTTGGCCGACCTACGGAAAAGGTCAATCAGCGCGGCTTTTGCCGTGTATTGTTACGGGACGCATAGCGCCTTTAAAACTGAATGGACACCAATCAAAGACATGCCGTCTTAAAGTTTACTTCATTGTCTACATTTGGATGTGTTCACTGCAAACGCGCTCCCCTTTGTTTGGCCACCATAATCCCCGAAACTTAGACAATGGTGTGTTGCGAAGCCGTCGGATGCACCAATCTGCGCGCTTACATCATTTCAATCTTTCGGCTTTTCCTCTCTAACAATTACTGCACGCACCTGTCATAAAGATAATGTTCACGATTTAAATTTTATATTTTTTCAAACAAGATTGTTTCATTTCTAAACAATATAGTTTTTCTACTTATTCCATTTATCAAAAAAGGCCTACAGCACCCGGTGTTCCCAGGCGGTCACCCATCCAAGTACTCTCCGGGCCCGACGTTGCTTAACTTCGGTGATCGGACGAGAACCGGTGTGTTCAACGTGGTATGGCCGTAGGCTACTTTAGCTCATAATTTTAATA
>CAKAJN010000163.1:25000-29772 GCA_916613615.1 Steromphala cineraria
CTACGAGCTTTTTAACCACAACAACTTTAATATACGCTATTGGAGCTGGAATTACCGCGGCTGCTGGCACCAGACTTGCCCTCCAATAGATCCTCGTGCACACGTTTAGAGTGCACTCATTCCAATTACGGGGCCTCGAAAGAGTTTATATTTTTATACCATCTTGTAGACCACATATTAAAGTACACAGCGCATGTTTCAGAAGAACAGCGACATTTAAATTAAAGGCTTTATCGCTCTAGCAATATCGTTCACCTAGTTGTTTTCAGTTATCCATTCACAAGTGCCGCAACTGATTACAAAAACCCCTTTACGGGCTCTCTAACTCTTTCATTTATAAAGATATTTTAACATTTTATACCTAGTTTTAAAGGAAATTTATAGCCCTACTTGGACATGTATTCATAAATGTTGCGCTGGTATAACTAAGCAAACTACAGCGCCCGCAAGATGACCGCCGGACAATTTTGCTTCAAATTAATTACCTTTGCGGCGCTTCTAACACCCTGACCATTTGAGATATTATTGTATATTTGGGCTCATTTTAAAGGCATTAAAATTCCCTTCATTTTGATATATTACACATCCCGGTAAACTAATTGTTGTAGATTCTACAAGCCCCGATGCAACATTTTTAAGAACTTCAGGCTGCCGATAAACTTGTGTCGGGACTTCTCACACTTACACAATCATAGATAAATTAAAACAAAATAGATCAAAATAAAGCCCTTTTTATGCGCTACATTTTACACTATCTCCGCCGTCATAGGTGTTTTTAATTTTAAAGAAAAACGACCCGATGTATCGTAAACGACGGACGTGAGAGTTACCGACAAGCCGCGCCACCAACAAAACTTATTAAAGTTGACAATTTCTATTTTGCGGGACATCCTCAGCGTTTACTTATGCCCCGATACCAACAAATGAGGTATCGTTAGAAAGGTTTTTTATCAGGCTAGCCGCTCATGCTATTTTATTCCAAGTTTTAAAGACGGTAACGTCACAACGGGTGCCGCAACATGTGCGACAGCAAGGTTTCAGAGCTTGTTGCGCACTTTGCGGGCTTTCCTCCACCTTTACAAATTGTGCAGTCTTAGCAAGTGATATGTCATTTTGTAGCTTATTCAACAAGGAATAATTTCCACTCATTTGTAACCTTGCGTGCTTTGTATTTTTTTAGTTATTAGCCCCGCAAGAAATGTCGAAACTGTTCTCAACATTAGTTTCTCATATTGCATTATTATTTTACAAGTTTTTCTTCGATTTACTCTTTCTAAATTGTAATATACCTTAATTAAACACTTGTGCAGAAGCTTCAATCACTGGGAAAGGTAAGTATATTATCTATTCATTAGCGACATCCCGCGAAACAATGGGAGAGGGAAGCCGACTTGGCCGACCTACGGAAAAGGTCAATCAGCGCGGCTTTTGCCGTGTATTGTTACGGGACGCATAGCGCCTTTAAAACTGAATGGACACCAATCAAAGACATGCCGTCTTAAAGTTTACTTCATTGTCTACATTTGGATGTGTTCACTGCAAACGCGCTCCCCTTTGTTTGGCCACCATAATCCCCGAAACTTAGACAATGGTGTTGCGAAGCCGTCGGATGCACCAATCTGCGCGCTTACATCATTTCAATCTTTCGGCTTTTCCTCTCTAACAATTACTGCACGCACCTGTCATAAAGATAATGTTCACGATTTAAATTTTATATTTTTTCAAACAAGATTGTTTCATTTCTAAACAATATAGTTTTTCTACTTATTCCATTTATCAAAAAAGGCCTACAGCACCCGGTGTTCCCAGGCGGTCACCCATCCAAGTACTCTCCGGGCCCGACGTTGCTTAACTTCGGTGATCGGACGAGAACCGGTGTGTTCAACGTGGTATGGCCGTAGGCTACTTTAGCTCATAATTTTAATAACTAAGTACATACCTACATTCATACGACTTGGCGGCAAATGCAATTACACTGCAAAAATAAAGTTTGTTACGTTTCGGGCCATATACCGTATTAATTGTTGTGTGCGCGACATATTTTGCGGGACTTCTACTGCGTTTATCATGAAGCGCATATACATGTAACTTACATCAATTTAAAGACAATGTCAATGCCTTTTTAGCGATTGTTTAACATTTGATATATCATGTATATGACAATAGTTATGTGACCCGCAAAAAGGGTGGTTAAATCGGCGTAAAGTTTGAAAAATTACAAGTCTGCGTGTGCTATTTGCGAACTCTTTTGCGGGACGTCTAGTGCGTTTACCATGAAGAACATATACATGTTACTTACATCGATTTAAAGACAATTTCAAGGCCTTTTTGGCGATTGTTTTACATTTGATATATCATGTCTGTGACAAAAGTTATGAGGCCCGCAAAAAGGGTGGTTTAATCGGCGTAAAGTTTGAAAAATTACAAGTCTGTGTGCTATTTGCGAACTCTTTTGCGGGACGTCTAGTGCGTTTACCATGAAGTACATATACATGTTACTTACATCGATTTAAAGACAATTTCAAGGCCTTATCGGCGATTGTTTTACATTTGATATATCATGTCTGTGAAAAAAAGTTATGAGGCCCGCAAAAAGGGTGGTTTAATCGGCGTAAAGTTTGAAAAATTACAAGTCTGTGTGCTATTTGCGAACTCTTTTGCGGGACGTCTAGTGCGTTTACCATGAAGTACATATACATGTTACTTACATCGATTTAAAGACAATTTCAAGGCCTTATCGGCGATTGTTTTACATTTGATATATCATGTCTGTGAAAAAAGTTATGAGGCCCGCAAAAAGGGTGGTTTAATCGGCGTAAAGTTTGAAAAATTACAAGTCTGTGTGCTATTTGCGAACTCTTTTGCGGGACGTCTAGTGCGTTTACCATGAAGTACATATACATGTTACTTACATCATTTTAAAGACAATTTCAAGGCCTTTTTGGCGATTGTTTTACATTTGATATATCATGTCTGTGAAATAAGTTATGAGGCCCGCAAAAAGGGTGGTTAAATCGGCGAAAAGTTTGAAAAACTACAAGTCCGTATGCGCGCGCTTCACTTTGCACGTTCTTACGGGGCTTCTCTCGTGCTTACCCCTTTGCGCATACATTTCAACATGGTCTCGAATTAAAGACAATTTTTTAACCTACAAAATGAAGTAAAATAAACTGAAATGCCGAATGTCGCAAAGGGGCTACAAGGCCCGATACATCGGCAATTATGTAAGATAATCGCTTCCGAAAATGACAAAGTCTGTCTCCTAACCTAACTTTGCAGGTTTCTCCTGTGCATATAACTAAAGTATACGTTTGTGTAGAATATATTTATGTAAGAGAATGTCCCCGAAGTTGCGCACACACAAATGGACACACTGCAGCTTCCGCTTCCAGTCTTATGTCGCTATGTCTAACTTTGGACTTGCACATATGAAACGACTTTTACTTTGCACCTAATTGTATAGATATTTATTGTCTTTATTTCTACCGTAACATACGTTTAGTTTGCAATATAATATACATATATTTTATGTTTGAAAGAAGCTGGACTTAGAAAAATTCGGGCCGAAATCGCCGATTTCCGAGAGGTGGAATTAAAAACAAGTTCCTGCCCTGGAACTTAGAAAAAAAAAACAGAAAATAAAAAAGGGAAACCGACCACAGTGACCAACCGAGAACGTGTCCGTCGCTTAGGTCTTACCGACTCGCATCGGCATCGACTGCGGACAAATCCACGGGTCACAGGATAAGTCTCAATAGATCGCAGTGTGGTGGCTGCTCTACTACGCACAACACCCAGACCGAAAAACGGGTCGTCTACCAGCGATTTCACGCCCGCACCTTGCTTTTGAAGAGTTAGCTCTTCTACCCGCCGCCCGGAAATAACGGAACGACATAATGGTAGTCTGCCGTGGCTTTACACTCGCACTTGCGTGCTTATATTCAGCCTCAACAACGCGCGAGCGCAAGATATCGTCGCGACTCTGGACGGGATTCTGACTTAGAGGCGTTCAGTCATAAGCCCGCAGAGGGTAGCTTCGCACCATTGGCACCTCCACCAAGCACATGAACCAACTGTCTGAACCTGCGGTTCCTCTCGTACTGAGCAGGATTACCATTGCAACGACCAACTCAACGTCATCGGTAGGGTAAAACTAACCTGTCTCACGACGGTCTAAACCCAGCTCACGTTCCCTATTAGTGGGTGAACAATCCAACGCTTGGCGAATTCTGCTTCGCAATGATAGGAAGAGCCGACATCGAAGGATCAAAAAGCAACGTCGCTATGAACGCTTGGCTGCCACAAGCCAGTTATCCCCTGTGGTAACTTTTCTGACACCTCTTGCTTAAAACTCGTAAAGTGCGACAATAAATTGCCATATTGTCTCAAAAGGATCGTTAGGCCACGCTTTCACGGTCTGTAATCGTACTGAAAATCAAATCAAGCGAGCTTTTGCCCTTATGCTCTACGTGAGGTTTCCGTCCTCACTGAGCTCGCCTTAGGACACCTGCGTTACCGTTTGACAGATGTACCGCCCCAGTCAAACTTCCCGCCAGGCACTGTCTTCAGAGCGGGTCGCCCAGCCGCCGAAACGGCCGGACTTAAAGCCAGAAACTGGACCCGCGAAGGCCCCGTCTCCCGCTTCACTGAATAAGTAAAGAAACGATGAAAGTAGTGGTATTTCAATTGCGTACATTGCTGCACTCCCACCTATGCTACACCTTTCATGTCGCTTCACAATGCCTAACTGAAGTCAAGCTCAACAGGGTCTT
>CAKAJN010000164.1:0-29600 GCA_916613615.1 Steromphala cineraria
GGTATTTTCCAAATATGTTTCGACAAGCAAATCGTGAAAGTTTACCAACCCCTTTATTAGGTCTTCAAGACAAAGTCGTGAAGACCTATTGTTTTTATCCGATTTCTTCAAGTTCTTATTATTATTAGGTCTTCAAGACAAAGTCGTGAAGACCTATTGTTTTTATCCGATTTCTTCAAGTTCTTATTATTATTAGGTCTTCAAGACAAAGTCGTGAAGACCTATTGTTTTTATCCGATTTCTTCAAGTTCTTATTATTATTATTATTATTATTATTTGTACTTTTTTTGTGAACGAGCTACAGCTCAAACGGCTGCTCCAAATTTGACCAACCTTGGCATGAAGATACCCCTTACCCTGGAATCGACATGCTAAGCTTTTGAGCACAATCGACCCGTACGTAAAAGGTCCAGTTCGAATCCAAACTCGAAATTTTAACATTGATTTTTTTTTCAAAATGCACTTAGAGACTTGAATTTTTTTTTAAAAGATGCGCAATGAAAAATAATGAAAAAAACGAAATCATGACGAATTCCTAGGTCACGTGGTTTGGCCGCCATCTTGATTTAAAGCACTTTTCAAGGACTTTTTAACACCGGTCTGACCCCATGCGCTTTTGAGGAAACACCACTCGGCAACTACTGATACCAGAAAGTTGAAACTTGCACATAATGTAGCTGATACATTAGCCTATAACAAGTTTGGCTTGAAATTTAAAAATTCGAAATACTTTTTTTTTTTTAAATTTTAAAACTTTGCTCAAAATCGCAAACTTCAAGGGCAGATAACTCAAAAACCAGACCATAGAATTGAATGATTTTTGCATGAGGGCTAGACATTAGCAAGGTCTTCAAGATAAAAGAATAAAATCGCTCGCGAACAATGACTTCCGGTCACGAGGAAGGGTCAAACTTTGCATTTTAAAAAGTTGTGTTTTGCTGGGTATGTTTTAACCCTCTTTAACAAACATGCATGTGAAGGTCAAACGTGCATGTAAAGGTCAAACAGTATGTGAAGGTCAAACACGAATCTTGAAGACCTAAGTACTGCCGCGGCAGTCCTAGTTATTATTATTATTATTTGTACTTTTTTTGTGAACGAGCTACAGCTCAAACGGCTGCTCCAAATTTGACCAACCTTGGCATGAAGATACCCCTTACCCTGGAATCGACATGCTAAGCTTTTGAGCACAATCGACCCGTACGTAAAAGGTCCAGTTCGAATCCAAACTCGAAATTTTAACATTGATTTTTTTTTCAAAATGCACTTAGAGACTTGAAATTTTTTTTAAAAGATGCGCAATGAAAAATAATGAAAAAAACGAAATCATGACGAATTCCTAGGTCACGTGGTTTGGCCGCCATCTTGATTTAAAGCACTTTTCAAGGACTTTTTAACACCGGTCTGACCCCATGCGCTTTTGAGGAAACACCACTCGGCAACTACTGATACCAGAAAGTTGAAACTTGCACATAATGTAGCTGATACATTAGCCTATAACAAGTTTGGCTTGAAATTTAAAAATTCGAAATACTTTTTTTTTTTAAATTTTAAAACTTTGCTCAAAATCGCAAACTTCAAGGGCAGATAACTCAAAAACCAGACCATAGAATTGAATGATTCAAACGTGCATGTAAAGGTCAAACAGTATGTGAAGGTCAAACACGAATCTTGAAGACCTAAGTACTGCCGCGGCAGTCCTAGTTATTATTATTATTATTATTATTATTTGTACTTTTTTTGTGAACGAGCTACAGCTCAAACGGCTGCTCAAAATTTGACCAAACTTGGCATGAAGATACCCCTTACCCTGGAATCGACATGCTAAGCTTTTGAGCACAATCGACCCGTACGTAAAAGGTCCAGTTCGAATCCAAACTCAAAATTTTAACATTGATTTTTTTTTCAAAATGCACTTAGAGACTTGAAATTTTTTTTAAAAGATGCGCAATGAAAAATAATGAAAAAAACGAAATCATGAAGAATTCCTAGGTCACGTGGTTTGGCCGCCATCTTGATTTAAAGCACTTTTCAAGGACTTTTTAACACCGATCTGACCCCATGCGCTTTTGAGGAAACACCACTCGGCAACTACTGATACCAGAAAGTTGAAACTTGCACATAATGTAGCTGATACATTAGCCTATAACAAGTTTGGCTTGAAATTTAAAAATTCGAAATACTTTTTTTTTTCTAAATTTTAAAACTTTGCTCAAAATCGCAAACTTCAAGGGCAGATAACTCAAAAACCAGACCATAGAATTGAATGATTTTTGCATGAGGGCTAGACATTAGCAAGGTCTTCAAGATAAAAGAATAAAATCGCTCGCGAACAATGACTTCCGGTCACGAGGAAGGGTAAAACTTTGCATTTTAAAAAGTGGTGTTTTGCTGGGTATGTTTTAACCCTCTTTAACAAACATGCATGTGAAGGTCAAACGTGCATGTAAAGGTCAAACAGTATGTGAAGGTCAAACACGAATCTTGAAGACCTAAGTACTGCCGCGGCAGTCCTAGTTATTATTATTATTATTATTATTTGTACTTTTTTTGTGAACGAGCTACACCTCAAACGACTGCTCCAAATTCGACCAAACTTGGCATAAACATACCCCTTACCCTGGAATCGACATGCTAAGCTTTTGGGCAAAATCGACCCGTACGTAAAAGGTCCAGTTCGAATCCAAACTCGAAATTTTAACATTGATTTTTTTTTCAAAATGCACTTAGAGACTTGAATTTTTTTTTAAAAGATGCGCAATGAAAAATAATGAAAAAAACGAAATCATGACGAATTCCTAGGTCACGTGGTTTGGCCGCCATCTTGATTTAAAGCACTTTTCAAGGACTTTTTAACACCGGTCTGACCCCATGCGCTTTTGAGGAAACACCACTCGGCAACTACTGATACCAGAAAGTTGAAACTTGCACATAATGTAGCTGATACATTAGCCTATAACAAGTTTGGCTTGAAATTTAAAAATTCGAAATACTTTTTTTTTTTTAAATTTTAAAACTTTGCTCAAAATCGCAAACTTCAAGGGCAGATAACTCAAAAACCAGACCATAGAATTGAATGATTTTTGCATGAGGGCTAGACATTAGCAAGGTCTTCAAGATAAAAGAATAAAATCGCTCGCGAACAATGACTTCCGGTCACGAGGAAGGGTAAAACTTTGCATTTTAAAAAGTGGTGTTTTGCTGGGTATGTTTTAACCCTCTTTAACAAACATGCATGTGAAGGTCAAACGTGCATGTAAAGGTCAAACAGTATGTGAAGGTCAAACACGAATCTTGAAGACCTAAGTACTGCCGCGGCAGTCCTAGTTATTATTAGGTCTTCAAGACGAAAGTCTGAAGACCTATTGTTATTATCCGGATTATTAGGTCTTCAAGACGAAAGTCTGAAGACCTATTGTTATCGTCCGGATTATTATTATTATTATTTGGACGTTTTTTGTTCAGTCATTTCTGAAGTTATCAACGAACAGATTTTCATGAAACTTTCAGGGATTGTAGAGTATGACCTAACTTAGACATGCACGAGCCAGATTTTTGAATTTCGATTTTGGTTTTGAGTTATCTCCCCTTAAAGGAAAATCTTCAAACCTCAATTTCTCAGTAACTATGGGAGATAACTTCATAAAACTTTCACCAAAATGTGGGCAACACAATTCCCCATTGATTAAGCCCATAGCGGTTTACGGCCGTATAAATAGATTTTTTTCTATTTTCGAAAAACTGAAATTTTGGTGAAATTTCGCGGTTCTGAGGGTACGCGTCTTTGAAAATCTTCTCCTCACTTACGGTAATACATACAGACGCATGCTATAGCTCATTTGAAAGCTGAATGAATGCTGTTTAATCGATATTCACCTTTTAGCATCTATTTTCATCGGTTTTTGAGCTACAGCAGTTTCAAAAATGATCTTTTGAGATTAAGGATTTTTACTCGTCACGTTCAAAGGGGCACCACTCTGTTAGGAAATGTCAAAAATGAAATCTGTTTGCTGCATTCTGTTCTACAATGATATTTGAACAAGATCACTACAGGTCATTATTATATAAAAGTTGATATTAAAGGAAATATGTGGACATAAAAAGATTTTTTACATTTTTCGGCGATTTTAACATTTTTCAAGGGTTATTTTACTTTGAGAATTTTAGTTTCAAAACTGTTACAGAAAGAAATTTTATCAGTGATGTTTTGTGAAGCAGATGTAATGAGTAGACGGGAAAAAATATCAACAAGTCATGATACAAATATTTCTGTCCATGACCGGTCCTTGAATATTGCATTTTTGGGAAAATCCTCATTTTTAGCCCATTTCAAGGTTCCACAGTTTCTTTATTAAGAAATATATCTTTTAATTGATTGTATTTTCCCATGCGATATTTCAAGCACAACTTTTGCTATGTTGTACTTTATCATAAAAATGTTGATAATTAAGGAGCTAGAAGGACCAACATGGAGTAGGGGTCTATAGCTGACATTTGCCACCATGAATTTTTCTGAAAAGTCTTTAACACTGAATATCAAGTGGAATTTGGTCATTTTTAAAATATATAAGTTACCCTTTACCTCTTAGACAAAAAGTCATGTGAAGGTCAAACACTATGTGGAGGTCAAACAGGAATCTTGAAGACCTAAGTATTGACGCGTCAATCCTAGTTATTATTATTATTATTATTATTTGGACGTTTTTTGTTACCGCATTTCTGAACTTATTAACGAGCTGATTTTCATGAAACTTTCAGGGATTGTAGACTATGACCTAACTTAGACATGCACGAGCCAGATTTTTGAATTTAGATTTTGGTTTTGAGTTATCTCCCCTTAAAGTCAAAACTTCAAACCTCAATTTCTCGGTAACTATGGGAGATAATTGCATGAAACTTTCACCAAAATGTAGGCAACAACATTCCCCATCGATTAAGCCCATAGCAGTTTTCGGCCGTATAATTAGATTTTTTTCTATTTTCAAAAAACTTAAAAATTTCTTAAATTTGGCGGTTCTGACGGTACGCGTCTTTGAAAATCTTCTCCTCACTAACTGCAATACATACAGACTAGTGTGATAGCTCGTTGAAAAGCTTAATGGGTGTGTAAAAACGCTAATACCGCGAATGTTTAATTTTTGACCTGTTACTCGAGTTATCTGCCCTTGGATTTCGACATTTTTTTGAAGTGTCATTTTTCGTGTTACGTTCAAAGGGGCACCACTCTGTAAGGAAATGTCAAAAATGAAATCTGTTTGATTTATTCTGTTCTACAATGATAGGTGAACAAGTTCACTACAGGTCATTATTATATAAAAGTTGATATTAAAGGAAATATGTGGACATAAAAAGATTTTTTACATTTTTCGGCGATTTTAACATTTTTCGAGGGTTATTTTACTTTGAGAATTTTAGTTTCAAAACTGTTACAGATAGAAATTTTATCATTGATGTTTTGTGAAGCAGATGTAATGAGTAGACGGCAAAAACGTTAAATCACATGTATCTCGAAAACGGTGACAGATAAGGGATTTGTAAAAAAAAAGGTGAGAAAAGTCTAATTTTCATGACATATCGCATAGTTTGCAAGAAAACAACAATTTCACAAAGTTAAAAACATTGAGTTGGAGGGAAAGGTATATTTTAAAGTTCCACAGAGGTGATAGGGATTTTTAAAACAGAGTTAATTCAATCAATACGTTCACACCCAGCTGAGTGGAATCTGCTACCATGTATAAGTCAAAATCAGGACTCTACCCTCTATGATTAAATTAGTCGGTCGGTCGGGTCGGTCTGGTCTGGTCTTTATTGCTAGACCTCCTGCCTCTCTTCTGATCTGACTTGGACACCTTTCATGTACGTGTACGTGCATGTACATGAATTTGGTCTTGGAATATGTCTTGGCCATATCTTTCATTTGAGAGATTGACGCTACAAAGAGCCATTTCCAACTCCCCGTTGCTAGATTGCTAGACTACGCATTTTTGACCTACTCTGGTATATTGTAGCATGTATTATGTTTGCATCTTTTAGTTAAACTTTTTGAGTTATCAGTATAATATCAATAGTTAAAGTGTTAGGTTTCATTACATTATACAGGGGTCTGAAACAGTCAACTTTACTTTACAGCGTTAAATCACATGTATCTTGAAAACGGTGACAGATAATTCAACAACAAAAATTTCTGCTTCTAGGAATAATATTCTCTGAAGAATGATGTCATAGCTGACATTGGCCACCATGATGAATTTTTCTGAAAAGTCTTTAACACTGAATATCAAGTGGAATTTGATCATTTTGATAATGTATTAGTTACTGTTTACCTCTTAGACAAAAAGTCATGTGAAGGTCAAACACTGTGTGAAGGTCAAAGAGGAATCTTGAAGACCTAAGTATTGACGAGTCAATCCTAGTTAGGTCTTCAAGACGAAAGTCTGAAGACCTATTGTTATTATCCGGATTATTATTATTAGGTCTTCAGACGAAAGTCAAAGACCTATTGTTATTATCCGGATTATTATTATTATTATTATTTGGACGTTTTTTGTTCAGAACTTTCTGAACTTATTAACGAGCCGATTTTCATGAAACTTTCAGGGATTGTAGAGTATACCCTGGAATAGACATGCGAAGCTTTTGAGCGAAATCGGTTCATTCATTAAAGGTCCAGTTCGAATCCAAACTCGAAAATTTAACATTGATTTTTTTTTCAAAATGCACTTAGAGACTTAAATTTTTTTTAAAAGATGCGCAATGAAAAATGATGAAAAAAAGGGAATCAGGACAAAGTCGTAGGTCACGTGGTTTGTCCGCCATCTTGCTTTTAGTGCATTTTCGACCGTTTCCGACCCCACCCGCCTTTGAGAGTCTTCTTCTCTGAAGATACTTGCACTAGAGAGCTGAAATTAATACTCAATGTAGCTGAAGTATTGTACATGAAAGTTAAGAAGTTTAATGGTTCTAACGTTAATACTTTTTTTGCTGTGACCTTTCAAAGTTGATCAAAATCGAAAAATCGCCAACTTCAAGGGCAGATAACTCAAAAACCAGACCATAGAACTTCATGATTTTTGCATGAGAGTTAGACATGAGCAAGGTCTTCAAGATAAAAGAATAAAATCGATCGCGAACAGTGATTTCCGGTCACGAGGAAGGGTCAAAGTTTGCATTTTTGAAAACGGGTGTTTTAGTGGGCATGTTTGAAAAACTCTTGTAAACCAACGACACATGATAAATACTTGCTCTATATATCAAATGAAAGATAAAAGATCATACAATCTTGGATAAATCTCATTAAAATTAGATTAAACATTAACATTGATTTTGGAGTATTTAAATGTGGTCAATCCTACTTTTGTTTTGAATGATTCTGATATAAGAATGATTGAAAATTTTTAGTTCATTAGCAATAAACACTAGGAAATGTTGTATCTATCATCAGGCAGCGACAAGACTATAGAACCTGAGATGATTCATGTTTGCAGCCATGATGAATTTTCGGTAAAGCCTTTAATGTTGAATATCAAGTGGAATTTGGTCATTTTGATAATGTATTAGCAACTGTTTACCTCTTAGACAAAAAGTCATGTGAAGGTCACACAGTATGTGAAGGTCAAAGAGGAATCTGAAGACCTAAGTATTGACGCGTCAATCCTAGTTAGGTCTTCAAGACGAAAGTCTGAAGACCTATTGTTATCGTCCGGATTATTATTATTATTATTTGGACGTTTTTTGTTCACTCATTTCTGAAGTTATCAACGAACAGATTTTCATGAAACTTTCAGGGATTGTAGAGTATGACCTAACTTAGACATGCACGAGCCAGATTTTTGAATTTCGATTTTGGTTTTGAGTTATCTCCCCTTAAACGAAAAACTTCAAACCTCAATTTCTCAGTAACTATGGGAGATAACTTCATAAAACTTTCACCAAAATGTGGGCAACACAATTCCCCATTGATTAAGCCCATAGCGGTTTACGGCCGTATAAATAGATTTTTTTCTATTTTCGAAAAACTGAAATTTTGGTGAAGTTTCGCGGTTCTGAGGGTACGCGTCTTTGAAAATCTTCTCCTCACTAACGGTAATACATACAGACGCATGCTATAGCTCATTTGAAAGCTGAATGAATGCTGTTTAATCGATATTCACCTTTCAGCATCTATTTTCATTGGTTTTTGAGCTACAGCAGTTTCAAAAATGATCTTTTGAAATTAAGGATTTTTACTCGTCACGTTCAAAGGGGCACCAATCTGTAAGGAAATGTCAAAAATGAAATCTGTTTGCTGCATTCTGTTCTACAATGATATTTGAACAAGATCACTACAGGTCATTATTATATAAAAGTTGATATTAAAGGAACTATGTGGACATAAAGAGATTTTTTACATTTTTCGGGGATTTTAACATTTTTCGAGGGTTATTTTACTTTGAGAATTTTAGTTTCATAACTGTTACAGATAGAAATTTTATCAGTGATGTTTTTTGAAGCAGATGTAATGAGTAGACGGAAAAAAATATCAACAAGTCATGATAAAAATATTTCTGTCCATGACCAGTCCTTGAATATTGCTATTTTGGGAAAATCCTCATTTTTAGTACATTTCAAGGTTCCACAGTTTCTTTATTAAGAAATATATCTTTTAATTAATTGTGTTTTCACATACGCCATTCCAAGCACAACTTTTGCTATGATGTACTTTATCATAAAAATGTTGATAGTTAAGGAGATAGAAGGACCAACATGGAGTAGGGGTAAAAAAATCTTCAAATTTCAGTGTTTTCTTTACATTACAACGTTAAATCACATGTATCTCGAAAACGGTGAGAGTTAATTTAACCAAATTTTTTTCTGCTACTAGGAATAATATTCTCTGAAGAATGGTGTCATAGCTGACATTGGCCACCATGATGAATTTTTATAAAAAGTCTTTAACACTGAATATCAAATGGAATTTGGTCATTTTGATAATTTATTAGCTACTGTTTACCTCTTAGACAAAAAGTCATGTGAAGGTCAAACACTTTGTGAAGGTCAAAGAGGAATCTTGAAGACCTAAGTATTGACGCGTCAATCCTAGTTATTATTATTATTATTTGGACGTTTTTTGTTACCGCATTTCTGAACTTATTAACGAGCTGATTTTCATGAAACTTTCAGGGATTGTAGACTATGACCTAACTTAGACATGCACGAGCCAGATTTTTGAATTTAGATTTTGGTTTTGAGTTATCTCCCCTTAAAGTCAAAACTTCAAACCTCAATTTCTCGGTAACTATGGGAGATAATTGCATGAAACTTTCACCAAAATGTAGGCAACAACATTCCCCATCGATTAAGCCCATAGCAGTTTTCGGCCGTATAATTAGATTTTTTTCTATTTTCAAAAAACTTAAAAATTTCTTAAATTTGGCGGTTCTGACGGTACGCGTCTTTGAAAATCTTCTCCTCACTAACTGCAATACATACAGACTAGTGTGATAGCTCGTTGAAAAGCTTAATGGGTGTGTAAAAACGCTAATACCGCGAATGTTTAATTTTTGACCTGTTACTCGAGTTATCTGCCCTTGGATTTCGACATTTTTTTGAAGTGTCATTTTTCGTGTTACGTTCAAAGGGGCACCACTCTGTAAGGAAATGTCAAAAATGAAATCTGTTTGATTTATTCTGTTCTACAATGATAGGTGAACAAGTTCACTACAGGTCATTATTATATAAAAGTTGATATTAAAGGAAATATGTGGACATAAAAAGATTTTTTACATTTTTCGGCGATTTTAACATTTTTCGAGGGTTATTTTACTTTGAGAATTTTAGTTTCAAAACTGTTACAGATAGAAATTTTATCATTGATGTTTTGTGAAGCAGATGTAATGAGTAGACGGCAAAAACGTTAAATCACATGTATCTCGAAAACGGTGACAGATAAGGGATTTGTAAAAAAAAAGGTGAGAAAAGTCTAATTTTCATGACATATCGCATAGTTTGCAAGAAAACAACAATTTCACAAAGTTAAAAACATTGAGTTGGAGGGAAAGGTATATTTTAAAGTTCCACAGAGGTGATAGGGATTTTTAAAACAGAGTTAATTCAATCAATACGTTCACACCCAGCTGAGTGGAATCTGCTACCATGTATAAGTCAAAATCAGGACTCTACCCTCTATGATTAAATTAGTCGGTCGGTCGGGTCGGTCTGGTCTGGTCTTTATTGCTAGACCTCCTGCCTCTCTTCTGATCTGACTTGGACACCTTTCATGTACGTGTACGTGCATGTACATGAATTTGGTCTTGGAATATGTCTTGGCCATATCTTTCATTTGAGAGATTGACGCTACAAAGAGCCATTTCCAACTCCCCGTTGCTAGATTGCTAGACTACGCATTTTTGACCTACTCTGGTATATTGTAGCATGTATTATGTTTGCATCTTTTAGTTAAACTTTTTGAGTTATCAGTATAATATCAATAGTTAAAGTGTTAGGTTTCATTACATTATACAGGGGTCTGAAACAGTCAACTTTACTTTACAGCGTTAAATCACATGTATCTTGAAAACGGTGACAGATAATTCAACAACAAAAATTTCTGCTTCTAGGAATAATATTCTCTGAAGAATGATGTCATAGCTGACATTGGCCACCATGATGAATTTTTCTGAAAAGTCTTTAACACTGAATATCAAGTGGAATTTGATCATTTTGATAATGTATTAGTTACTGTTTACCTCTTAGACAAAAAGTCATGTGAAGGTCAAACACTGTGTGAAGGTCAAAGAGGAATCTTGAAGACCTAAGTATTGACGAGTCAATCCTAGTTAGGTCTTCAAGACGAAAGTCTGAAGACCTATTGTTATTATCCGGATTATTATTATTAGGTCTTCAGACGAAAGTCAAAGACCTATTGTTATTATCCGGATTATTATTATTATTATTATTTGGACGTTTTTTGTTCAGAACTTTCTGAACTTATTAACGAGCCGATTTTCATGAAACTTTCAGGGATTGTAGAGTATACCCTGGAATAGACATGCGAAGCTTTTGAGCGAAATCGGTTCATTCATTAAAGGTCCAGTTCGAATCCAAACTCGAAAATTTAACATTGATTTTTTTTTCAAAATGCACTTAGAGACTTAAATTTTTTTTAAAAGATGCGCAATGAAAAATGATGAAAAAAAGGGAATCAGGACAAAGTCGTAGGTCACGTGGTTTGTCCGCCATCTTGCTTTTAGTGCATTTTCGACCGTTTCCGACCCCACCCGCCTTTGAGAGTCTTCTTCTCTGAAGATACTTGCACTAGAGAGCTGAAATTAATACTCAATGTAGCTGAAGTATTGTACATGAAAGTTAAGAAGTTTAATGGTTCTAACGTTAATACTTTTTTTGCTGTGACCTTTCAAAGTTGATCAAAATCGAAAAATCGCCAACTTCAAGGGCAGATAACTCAAAAACCAGACCATAGAACTTCATGATTTTTGCATGAGAGTTAGACATGAGCAAGGTCTTCAAGATAAAAGAATAAAATCGATCGCGAACAGTGATTTCCGGTCACGAGGAAGGGTCAAAGTTTGCATTTTTGAAAACCGGTGTTTTAGTGGGCATGTTTGAAAAACTCTTGTAAACCAACGACACATGATAAATACTTGCTCTATATATCAAATGAAAGATAAAAGATCATACAATCTTGGATAAATCTCATTAAAATTAGATTAAACATTAACATTGATTTTGGAGTATTTAAATGTGGTCAATCCTACTTTTGTTTTGAATGATTCTGATATAAGAATGATTGAAAATTTTTAGTTCATTAGCAATAAACACTAGGAAATGTTGTATCTATCATCAGGCAGCGACAAGACTATAGAACCTGAGATGATTCATGTTTGCAGCCATGATGAATTTTCGGTAAAGCCTTTAATGTTGAATATCAAGTGGAATTTGGTCATTTTGATAATGTATTAGCAACTGTTTACCTCTTAGACAAAAAGTCATGTGAAGGTCACACAGTATGTGAAGGTCAAAGAGGAATCTGAAGACCTAAGTATTGACGCGTCAATCCTAGTTATTATTATTATTATTTGGACGTTTTTTGTTACCGCATTTCTGAACTTATTAACGAGCTGATTTTCATGAAACTTTCAGGGATTGTAGACTATGACCTAACTTAGACATGCACGAGCCAGATTTTTGAATTTAGATTTTGGTTTTGAGTTATCTCCCCTTAAAGTCAAAACTTCAAACCTCAATTTCTCGGTAACTATGGGAGATAATTGCATGAAACTTTCACCAAAATGTAGGCAACAACATTCCCCATCGATTAAGCCCATAGCAGTTTTCGGCCGTATAATTAGATTTTTTTCTATTTTCAAAAAACTTAAAAATTTCTTAAATTTGGCGGTTCTGACGGTACGCGTCTTTGAAAATCTTCTCCTCACTAACTGCAATACATACAGACTAGTGTGATAGCTCGTTGAAAAGCTTAATGGGTGTGTAAAAACGCTAATACCGCGAATGTTTAATTTTTGACCTGTTACTCGAGTTATCTGCCCTTGGATTTCGACATTTTTTTGAAGTGTCATTTTTCGTGTTACGTTCAAAGGGGCACCACTCTGTAAGGAAATGTCAAAAATGAAATCTGTTTGATTTATTCTGTTCTACAATGATAGGTGAACAAGTTCACTACAGGTCATTATTATATAAAAGTTGATATTAAAGGAAATATGTGGACATAAAAAGATTTTTTACATTTTTCGGCGATTTTAACATTTTTCGAGGGTTATTTTACTTTGAGAATTTTAGTTTCAAAACTGTTACAGATAGAAATTTTATCATTGATGTTTTGTGAAGCAGATGTAATGAGTAGACGGCAAAAACGTTAAATCACATGTATCTCGAAAACGGTGACAGATAAGGGATTTGTAAAAAAAAAGGTGAGAAAAGTCTAATTTTCATGACATATCGCATAGTTTGCAAGAAAACAACAATTTCACAAAGTTAAAAACATTGAGTTGGAGGGAAAGGTATATTTTAAAGTTCCACAGAGGTGATAGGGATTTTTAAAACAGAGTTAATTCAATCAATACGTTCACACCCAGCTGAGTGGAATCTGCTACCATGTATAAGTCAAAATCAGGACTCTACCCTCTATGATTAAATTAGTCGGTCGGTCGGGTCGGTCTGGTCTGGTCTTTATTGCTAGACCTCCTGCCTCTCTTCTGATCTGACTTGGACACCTTTCATGTACGTGTACGTGCATGTACATGAATTTGGTCTTGGAATATGTCTTGGCCATATCTTTCATTTGAGAGATTGACGCTACAAAGAGCCATTTCCAACTCCCCGTTGCTAGATTGCTAGACTACGCATTTTTGACCTACTCTGGTATATTGTAGCATGTATTATGTTTGCATCTTTTAGTTAAACTTTTTGAGTTATCAGTATAATATCAATAGTTAAAGTGTTAGGTTTCATTACATTATACAGGGGTCTGAAACAGTCAACTTTACTTTACAGCGTTAAATCACATGTATCTTGAAAACGGTGACAGATAATTCAACAACAAAAATTTCTGCTTCTAGGAATAATATTCTCTGAAGAATGATGTCATAGCTGACATTGGCCACCATGATGAATTTTTCTGAAAAGTCTTTAACACTGAATATCAAGTGGAATTTGATCATTTTGATAATGTATTAGTTACTGTTTACCTCTTAGACAAAAAGTCATGTGAAGGTCAAACACTGTGTGAAGGTCAAAGAGGAATCTTGAAGACCTAAGTATTGACGAGTCAATCCTAGTTAGGTCTTCAAGACGAAAGTCTGAAGACCTATTGTTATTATCCGGATTATTATTATTAGGTCTTCAGACGAAAGTCAAAGACCTATTGTTATTATCCGGATTATTAGGTCTTCAGACGAAAGTCAAAGACCTATTGTTATTATCCGGATTATTATTATTATTATTATTTGGACGTTTTTTGTTCAGAACTTTCTGAACTTATTAACGAGCCGATTTTCATGAAACTTTCAGGGATTGTAGAGTATACCCTGGAATAGACATGCGAAGCTTTTGAGCGAAATCGGTTCATTCATTAAAGGTCCAGTTCGAATCCAAACTCGAAAATTTAACATTGATTTTTTTTTCAAAATGCACTTAGAGACTTAAATTTTTTTTAAAAGATGCGCAATGAAAAATGATGAAAAAAAGGGAATCAGGACAAATTCGTAGGTCACGTGGTTTGTCCGCCATCTTGCTTTTAGTGCATTTTCGACCGTTTCCGACCCCACCCGCCTTTGAGAGTCTTCTTCTCTGAAGATACTTGCACTAGAGAGCTGAAATTTATACTCAATGTAGCTGAAGTATTGTACATGAAAGTTAAGAAGTTTAATGGTTCTAACGTTAATACTTTTTTTGCTGTGACCTTTCAAAGTTGATCAAAATCGAAAAATCGCCAACTTCAAGGGCAGATAACTCAAAAACCAGACCATAGAACTTCATGATTTTTGCATGAGAGTTAGACATGAGCAAGGTCTTCAAGATAAAAGAATAAAATCGATCGCGAACAGTGATTTCCGGTCACGAGGAAGGGTCAAAGTTTGCATTTTTGAAAACGGGTGTTTTAGTGGGCATGTTTGAAAAACTCTTGTAAACCAACGACACATGATAAATACTTGCTCTATATATCAAATGAAAGATAAAAGATCATACAATCTTGGATAAATCTCATTAAAATTAGATTAAACATTAACATTGATTTTGGAGTATTTAAATGTGGTCAATCCTACTTTTGTTTTGAATGATTCTGATATAAAAATGATTGAAAATTTTTAGTTCATTAGCAATAAACACTAGGAAATGTTGTATCTATCATCAGGCAGCGACAAGACTATAGAACCTGAGATGATTCATGTTTGCAGCCATGATGAATTTTCGGTAAAGCCTTTAATGTTGAATATCAAGTGGAATTTGGTCATTTTGATAATGTATTAGCTACTGTTTACCTCTTAGACAAAAAGTCATGTGAAGGTCACACAGTATGTGAAGGTCAAAGAGGAATCTGAAGACCTAAGTATTGACGCGTCAATCCTAGTTATTATTATTATTATTTGGACGTTTTTTGTTCAGAACTTTCTGAACTAATTAACGAGCCGATTTTCATGAAACTTTCAGGGATTGTAGAGTATACCCTGGAATAGACATGCGAAGCTTTTGAGCGAAATCGGTTCATTCATTAAAGGTCCAGTTCGAATCCAAACTCGAAAATTTAACATTGATTTTTTTTTCAAAATGCACTTAGAGACTTAAATTTTTTTTAAAAGATGCGCAATGAAAAATGATGAAAAAAAGGGAATCAGGACAAATTCGTAGGTCACGTGGTTTGTCCGCCATCTTGCTTTTAGTGCATTTTCGACCGTTTCCGACCCCACCCGCCTTTGAGAGTCTTCTTCTCTGAAGATACTTGCACTAGAGAGCTGAAATTTATACTCAATGTAGCTGAAGTATTGTACATGAAAGTTAAGAAGTTTAATTGTTCTAACGTTAATACTTTTTTTGCTGTGACCTTTCAAAGTTGATCAAAATCGAAAAATCGCCAACTTCAAGGGCAGATAACTCAAAAACCAGACCATAGAACTTCATGATTTTTGCATGAGAGTTAGACATGAGCAAGGTCTTCAAGATAAAAGAATAAAATCGATCGCGAACAGTGATTTCCGGTCACGAGGAAGGGTCAAAGTTTGCATTTTTGAAAACGGGTGTTTTAGTGGGCATGTTTGAA
The DNA here is from genome assembly GCA_916613615.1 of Steromphala cineraria. Taxonomy (NCBI): domain Eukaryota; kingdom Metazoa; phylum Mollusca; class Gastropoda; order Trochida; family Trochidae; genus Steromphala; species Steromphala cineraria. Next base: position 15,773 of record CAKAJN010000164.1, read on the forward strand.
AAACTCTTGTAAACCAACGACACATGATAAATACTTGCTCTATATATCAAATGAAAGATAAAAGATCATACAATCTTGGATAAATCTCATTAAAATTAGATTAAACATTAACATTGATTTTGGAGTATTTAAATGTGGTCAATCCTACTTTTGTTTTGAATGATTCTGATATAAGAATGATTGAAATTTTTTCGTTCATTAGCAATAAACACTAGGAAATGTTGTATCTATCATCAGGCAGCGACAAGACTATAGAACCTGAGATGATTCATGTTTGCAGCCATAATGAATTTTCGGTAAAGCCTTTAATGTTGAATATCAAGTGGAATTTGGTCATTTTGATAATGTATTAGCTACTGTTTACCTCTTAGACAAAAAGTCATGTGAAGGTCACACAGTATGTGAAGGTCAAAGAGGAATCTGAAGACCTAAGTATTGACGCGTCAATCCTAGTTAGGTCTTCAGACGAAAGTCAAAGACCTATTGTTATTATCCGGATTATTATTATTATTATTATTTGGACGTTTTTTGTTCAGAACTTTCTGAACTTATTAACGAGCCGATTTTCATGAAACTTTCAGGGATTGTAGAGTATACCCTGGAATAGACATGCGAAGCTTTTGAGCGAAATCGGTTCATTCATTAAAGGTCCAGTTCGAATCCAAACTCGAAAATTTAACATTGATTTTTTTTTCAAAATGCACTTAGAGACTTAATTTTTTTTTAAAAGATGCGCAATGAAAAATGATGAAAAAAAGGGAATCAGGACAAAGTCGTAGGTCACGTGGTTTGTCCGCCATCTTGCTTTTAGTGCATTTTCGACCGTTTCCGACCCCACCCGCCTTTGAGAGTCTTCTTCTCTGAAGATACTTGCACTAGAGAGCTGAAATTAATACTCAATGTAGCTGAAGTATTGTACATGAAAGTTAAGAAGTTTAATGGTTCTAACGTTAATACTTTTTTTGCTGTGACCTTTCAAAGTTGATCAAAATCGAAAAATCGCCAACTTCAAGGGCAGATAACTCAAAAACCAGACCATAGAACTTCATGATTTTTGCATGAGAGTTAGACATGAGCAAGGTCTTCAAGATAAAAGAATAAAATCGATCGCGAACAGTGATTTCCGGTCACGAGGAAGGGTCAAAGTTTGCATTTTTGAAAACCGGTGTTTTAGTGGGCATGTTTGAAAAACTCTTGTAAACCAACGACACATGATAAATACTTGCTCTATATATCAAATGAAAGATAAAAGATCATACAATCTTGGATAAATCTCATTAAAATTAGATTAAACATTAACATTGATTTTGGAGTATTTAAATGTGGTCAATCCTACTTTTGTTTTGAATGATTCTGATATAAGAATGATTGAAAATTTTTAGTTCATTAGCAATAAACACTAGGAAATGTTGTATCTATCATCAGGCAGCGACAAGACTATAGAACCTGAGATGATTCATGTTTGCAGCCATGATGAATTTTCGGTAAAGCCTTTAATGTTGAATATCAAGTGGAATTTGGTCATTTTGATAATGTATTAGCAACTGTTTACCTCTTAGACAAAAAGTCATGTGAAGGTCACACAGTATGTGAAGGTCAAAGAGGAATCTGAAGACCTAAGTATTGACGCGTCAATCCTAGTTATTATTATTATTATTTGGACGTTTTTTGTTCAGAACTTTCTGAACTTATTAACGAGCCGATTTTCATGAAACTTTCAGGGATTGTAGAGTATACCCTGGAATAGACATGCGAAGCTTTTGAGCGAAATCGGTTCATTCATTAAAGGTCCAGTTCGAATCCAAACTCGAAAATTTAACATTGATTTTTTTTTCAAAATGCACTTAGAGACTTAAATTTTTTTTAAAAGATGCGCAATGAAAAATGATGAAAAAAAGGGAATCAGGACAAAGTCGTAGGTCACGTGGTTTGTCCGCCATCTTGCTTTTAGTGCATTTTCGACCGTTTCCGACCCCACCCGCCTTTGAGAGTCTTCTTCTCTGAAGATACTTGCACTAGAGAGCTGAAATTAATACTCAATGTAGCTGAAGTATTGTACATGAAAGTTAAGAAGTTTAATGGTTCTAACGTTAATACTTTTTTTGCTGTGACCTTTCAAAGTTGATCAAAATCGAAAAATCGCCAACTTCAAGGGCAGATAACTCAAAAACCAGACCATAGAACTTCATGATTTTTGCATGAGAGTTAGACATGAGCAAGGTCTTCAAGATAAAAGAATAAAATCGATCGCGAACAGTGATTTCCGGTCACGAGGAAGGGTCAAAGTTTGCATTTTTGAAAACCGGTGTTTTAGTGGGCATGTTTGAAAAACTCTTGTAAACCAACGACACATGATAAATACTTGCTCTATATATCAAATGAAAGATAAAAGATCATACAATCTTGGATAAATCTCATTAAAATTAGATTAAACATTAACATTGATTTTGGAGTATTTAAATGTGGTCAATCCTACTTTTGTTTTGAATGATTCTGATATAAGAATGATTGAAAATTTTTAGTTCATTAGCAATAAACACTAGGAAATGTTGTATCTATCATCAGGCAGCGACAAGACTATAGAACCTGAGATGATTCATGTTTGCAGCCATGATGAATTTTCGGTAAAGCCTTTAATGTTGAATATCAAGTGGAATTTGGTCATTTTGATAATGTATTAGCAACTGTTTACCTCTTAGACAAAAAGTCATGTGAAGGTCACACAGTATGTGAAGGTCAAAGAGGAATCTGAAGACCTAAGTATTGACGCGTCAATCCTAGTTATTATTATTATTATTTGGACGTTTTTTGTTACCGCATTTCTGAACTTATTAACGAGCTGATTTTCATGAAACTTTCAGGGATTGTAGACTATGACCTAACTTAGACATGCACGAGCCAGATTTTTGAATTTAGATTTTGGTTTTGAGTTATCTCCCCTTAAAGTCAAAACTTCAAACCTCAATTTCTCGGTAACTATGGGAGATAATTGCATGAAACTTTCACCAAAATGTAGGCAACAACATTCCCCATCGATTAAGCCCATAGCAGTTTTCGGCCGTATAATTAGATTTTTTTCTATTTTCAAAAAACTTAAAAATTTCTTAAATTTGGCGGTTCTGACGGTACGCGTCTTTGAAAATCTTCTCCTCACTAACTGCAATACATACAGACTAGTGTGATAGCTCGTTGAAAAGCTTAATGGGTGTGTAAAAACGCTAATACCGCGAATGTTTAATTTTTGACCTGTTACTCGAGTTATCTGCCCTTGGATTTCGACATTTTTTTGAAGTGTCATTTTTCGTGTTACGTTCAAAGGGGCACCACTCTGTAAGGAAATGTCAAAAATGAAATCTGTTTGATTTATTCTGTTCTACAATGATAGGTGAACAAGTTCACTACAGGTCATTATTATATAAAAGTTGATATTAAAGGAAATATGTGGACATAAAAAGATTTTTTACATTTTTCGGCGATTTTAACATTTTTCGAGGGTTATTTTACTTTGAGAATTTTAGTTTCAAAACTGTTACAGATAGAAATTTTATCATTGATGTTTTGTGAAGCAGATGTAATGAGTAGACGGCAAAAACGTTAAATCACATGTATCTCGAAAACGGTGACAGATAAGGGATTTGTAAAAAAAAAGGTGAGAAAAGTCTAATTTTCATGACATATCGCATAGTTTGCAAGAAAACAACAATTTCACAAAGTTAAAAACATTGAGTTGGAGGGAAAGGTATATTTTAAAGTTCCACAGAGGTGATAGGGATTTTTAAAACAGAGTTAATTCAATCAATACGTTCACACCCAGCTGAGTGGAATCTGCTACCATGTATAAGTCAAAATCAGGACTCTACCCTCTATGATTAAATTAGTCGGTCGGTCGGGTCGGTCTGGTCTGGTCTTTATTGCTAGACCTCCTGCCTCTCTTCTGATCTGACTTGGACACCTTTCATGTACGTGTACGTGCATGTACATGAATTTGGTCTTGGAATATGTCTTGGCCATATCTTTCATTTGAGAGATTGACGCTACAAAGAGCCATTTCCAACTCCCCGTTGCTAGATTGCTAGACTACGCATTTTTGACCTACTCTGGTATATTGTAGCATGTATTATGTTTGCATCTTTTAGTTAAACTTTTTGAGTTATCAGTATAATATCAATAGTTAAAGTGTTAGGTTTCATTACATTATACAGGGGTCTGAAACAGTCAACTTTACTTTACAGCGTTAAATCACATGTATCTTGAAAACGGTGACAGATAATTCAACAACAAAAATTTCTGCTTCTAGGAATAATATTCTCTGAAGAATGATGTCATAGCTGACATTGGCCACCATGATGAATTTTTCTGAAAAGTCTTTAACACTGAATATCAAGTGGAATTTGATCATTTTGATAATGTATTAGTTACTGTTTACCTCTTAGACAAAAAGTCATGTGAAGGTCAAACACTGTGTGAAGGTCAAAGAGGAATCTTGAAGACCTAAGTATTGACGAGTCAATCCTAGTTAGGTCTTCAAGACGAAAGTCTGAAGACCTATTGTTATTATCCGGATTATTATTATTAGGTCTTCAGACGAAAGTCAAAGACCTATTGTTATTATCCGGATTATTATTATTATTATTATTTGGACGTTTTTTGTTCAGAACTTTCTGAACTTATTAACGAGCCGATTTTCATGAAACTTTCAGGGATTGTAGAGTATACCCTGGAATAGACATGCGAAGCTTTTGAGCGAAATCGGTTCATTCATTAAAGGTCCAGTTCGAATCCAAACTCGAAAATTTAACATTGATTTTTTTTTCAAAATGCACTTAGAGACTTAAATTTTTTTTAAAAGATGCGCAATGAAAAATGATGAAAAAAAGGGAATCAGGACAAAGTCGTAGGTCACGTGGTTTGTCCGCCATCTTGCTTTTAGTGCATTTTCGACCGTTTCCGACCCCACCCGCCTTTGAGAGTCTTCTTCTCTGAAGATACTTGCACTAGAGAGCTGAAATTAATACTCAATGTAGCTGAAGTATTGTACATGAAAGTTAAGAAGTTTAATGGTTCTAACGTTAATACTTTTTTTGCTGTGACCTTTCAAAGTTGATCAAAATCGAAAAATCGCCAACTTCAAGGGCAGATAACTCAAAAACCAGACCATAGAACTTCATGATTTTTGCATGAGAGTTAGACATGAGCAAGGTCTTCAAGATAAAAGAATAAAATCGATCGCGAACAGTGATTTCCGGTCACGAGGAAGGGTCAAAGTTTGCATTTTTGAAAACCGGTGTTTTAGTGGGCATGTTTGAAAAACTCTTGTAAACCAACGACACATGATAAATACTTGCTCTATATATCAAATGAAAGATAAAAGATCATACAATCTTGGATAAATCTCATTAAAATTAGATTAAACATTAACATTGATTTTGGAGTATTTAAATGTGGTCAATCCTACTTTTGTTTTGAATGATTCTGATATAAGAATGATTGAAAATTTTTAGTTCATTAGCAATAAACACTAGGAAATGTTGTATCTATCATCAGGCAGCGACAAGACTATAGAACCTGAGATGATTCATGTTTGCAGCCATGATGAATTTTCGGTAAAGCCTTTAATGTTGAATATCAAGTGGAATTTGGTCATTTTGATAATGTATTAGCAACTGTTTACCTCTTAGACAAAAAGTCATGTGAAGGTCACACAGTATGTGAAGGTCAAAGAGGAATCTGAAGACCTAAGTATTGACGCGTCAATCCTAGTTATTATTATTATTATTTGGACGTTTTTTGTTACCGCATTTCTGAACTTATTAACGAGCTGATTTTCATGAAACTTTCAGGGATTGTAGACTATGACCTAACTTAGACATGCACGAGCCAGATTTTTGAATTTAGATTTTGGTTTTGAGTTATCTCCCCTTAAAGTCAAAACTTCAAACCTCAATTTCTCGGTAACTATGGGAGATAATTGCATGAAACTTTCACCAAAATGTAGGCAACAACATTCCCCATCGATTAAGCCCATAGCAGTTTTCGGCCGTATAATTAGATTTTTTTCTATTTTCAAAAAACTTAAAAATTTCTTAAATTTGGCGGTTCTGACGGTACGCGTCTTTGAAAATCTTCTCCTCACTAACTGCAATACATACAGACTAGTGTGATAGCTCGTTGAAAAGCTTAATGGGTGTGTAAAAACGCTAATACCGCGAATGTTTAATTTTTGACCTGTTACTCGAGTTATCTGCCCTTGGATTTCGACATTTTTTTGAAGTGTCATTTTTCGTGTTACGTTCAAAGGGGCACCACTCTGTAAGGAAATGTCAAAAATGAAATCTGTTTGATTTATTCTGTTCTACAATGATAGGTGAACAAGTTCACTACAGGTCATTATTATATAAAAGTTGATATTAAAGGAAATATGTGGACATAAAAAGATTTTTTACATTTTTCGGCGATTTTAACATTTTTCGAGGGTTATTTTACTTTGAGAATTTTAGTTTCAAAACTGTTACAGATAGAAATTTTATCATTGATGTTTTGTGAAGCAGATGTAATGAGTAGACGGCAAAAACGTTAAATCACATGTATCTCGAAAACGGTGACAGATAAGGGATTTGTAAAAAAAAAAGGTGAGAAAAGTCTAATTTTCATGACATATCGCATAGTTTGCAAGAAAACAACAATTTCACAAAGTTAAAAACATTGAGTTGGAGGGAAAGGTATATTTTAAAGTTCCACAGAGGTGATAGGGATTTTTAAAACAGAGTTAATTCAATCAATACGTTCACACCCAGCTGAGTGGAATCTGCTACCATGTATAAGTCAAAATCAGGACTCTACCCTCTATGATTAAATTAGTCGGTCGGTCGGGTCGGTCTGGTCTGGTCTTTATTGCTAGACCTCCTGCCTCTCTTCTGATCTGACTTGGACACCTTTCATGTACGTGTACGTGCATGTACATGAATTTGGTCTTGGAATATGTCTTGGCCATATCTTTCATTTGAGAGATTGACGCTACAAAGAGCCATTTCCAACTCCCCGTTGCTAGATTGCTAGACTACGCATTTTTGACCTACTCTGGTATATTGTAGCATGTATTATGTTTGCATCTTTTAGTTAAACTTTTTGAGTTATCAGTATAATATCAATAGTTAAAGTGTTAGGTTTCATTACATTATACAGGGGTCTGAAACAGTCAACTTTACTTTACAGCGTTAAATCACATGTATCTTGAAAACGGTGACAGATAATTCAACAACAAAAATTTCTGCTTCTAGGAATAATATTCTCTGAAGAATGATGTCATAGCTGACATTGGCCACCATGATGAATTTTTCTGAAAAGTCTTTAACACTGAATATCAAGTGGAATTTGATCATTTTGATAATGTATTAGTTACTGTTTACCTCTTAGACAAAAAGTCATGTGAAGGTCAAACACTGTGTGAAGGTCAAAGAGGAATCTTGAAGACCTAAGTATTGACGAGTCAATCCTAGTTAGGTCTTCAAGACGAAAGTCTGAAGACCTATTGTTATTATCCGGATTATTATTATTAGGTCTTCAGACGAAAGTCAAAGACCTATTGTTATTATCCGGATTATTATTATTATTATTATTTGGACGTTTTTTGTTCAGAACTTTCTGAACTTATTAACGAGCCGATTTTCATGAAACTTTCAGGGATTGTAGAGTATACCCTGGAATAGACATGCGAAGCTTTTGAGCGAAATCGGTTCATTCATTAAAGGTCCAGTTCGAATCCAAACTCGAAAATTTAACATTGATTTTTTTTTCAAAATGCACTTAGAGACTTAAATTTTTTTTAAAAGATGCGCAATGAAAAATGATGAAAAAAAGGGAATCAGGACAAAGTCGTAGGTCACGTGGTTTGTCCGCCATCTTGCTTTTAGTGCATTTTCGACCGTTTCCGACCCCACCCGCCTTTGAGAGTCTTCTTCTCTGAAGATACTTGCACTAGAGAGCTGAAATTAATACTCAATGTAGCTGAAGTATTGTACATGAAAGTTAAGAAGTTTAATGGTTCTAACGTTAATACTTTTTTTGCTGTGACCTTTCAAAGTTGATCAAAATCGAAAAATCGCCAACTTCAAGGGCAGATAACTCAAAAACCAGACCATAGAACTTCATGATTTTTGCATGAGAGTTAGACATGAGCAAGGTCTTCAAGATAAAAGAATAAAATCGATCGCGAACAGTGATTTCCGGTCACGAGGAAGGGTCAAAGTTTGCATTTTTGAAAACCGGTGTTTTAGTGGGCATGTTTGAAAAACTCTTGTAAACCAACGACACATGATAAATACTTGCTCTATATATCAAATGAAAGATAAAAGATCATACAATCTTGGATAAATCTCATTAAAATTAGATTAAACATTAACATTGATTTTGGAGTATTTAAATGTGGTCAATCCTACTTTTGTTTTGAATGATTCTGATATAAGAATGATTGAAAATTTTTAGTTCATTAGCAATAAACACTAGGAAATGTTGTATCTATCATCAGGCAGCGACAAGACTATAGAACCTGAGATGATTCATGTTTGCAGCCATGATGAATTTTCGGTAAAGCCTTTAATGTTGAATATCAAGTGGAATTTGGTCATTTTGATAATGTATTAGCAACTGTTTACCTCTTAGACAAAAAGTCATGTGAAGGTCACACAGTATGTGAAGGTCAAAGAGGAATCTGAAGACCTAAGTATTGACGCGTCAATCCTAGTTATTATTATTATTATTTGGACGTTTTTTGTTACCGCATTTCTGAACTTATTAACGAGCTGATTTTCATGAAACTTTCAGGGATTGTAGACTATGACCTAACTTAGACATGCACGAGCCAGATTTTTGAATTTAGATTTTGGTTTTGAGTTATCTCCCCTTAAAGTCAAAACTTCAAACCTCAATTTCTCGGTAACTATGGGAGATAATTGCATGAAACTTTCACCAAAATGTAGGCAACAACATTCCCCATCGATTAAGCCCATAGCAGTTTTCGGCCGTATAATTAGATTTTTTTCTATTTTCAAAAAACTTAAAAATTTTCTTAAATTTGGCGGTTCTGACGGTACGCGTCTTTGAAAATCTTCTCCTCACTAACTGCAATACATACAGACTAGTGTGATAGCTCGTTGAAAGCTTAATGGGTGTGTAAAAACGCTAATACCGCGAATGTTTAATTTTTGACCTGTTACTCGAGTTATCTGCCCTTGGATTTCGACATTTTTTTGAAGTGTCATTTTTCGTGTTACGTTCAAAGGGGCACCACTCTGTAAGGAAATGTCAAAAATGAAATCTGTTTGATTTATTCTGTTCTACAATGATAGGTGAACAAGTTCACTACAGGTCATTATTATATAAAAGTTGATATTAAAGGAAATATGTGGACATAAAAAGATTTTTTACATTTTTCGGCGATTTTAACATTTTTCGAGGGTTATTTTACTTTGAGAATTTTAGTTTCAAAACTGTTACAGATAGAAATTTTATCATTGATGTTTTGTGAAGCAGATGTAATGAGTAGACGGCAAAAACGTTAAATCACATGTATCTCGAAAACGGTGACAGATAAGGGATTTGTAAAAAAAAAGGTGAGAAAAGTCTAATTTTCATGACATATCGCATAGTTTGCAAGAAAACAACAATTTCACAAAGTTAAAAAACATTGAGTTGGAGGGAAAGGTATATTTTAAAGTTCCACAGAGGTGATAGGGATTTTTAAAACAGAGTTAATTCAATCAATACGTTCACACCCAGCTGAGTGGAATCTGCTACCATGTATAAGTCAAAATCAGGACTCTACCCTCTATGATTAAATTAGTCGGTCGGTCGGGTCGGTCTGGTCTGGTCTTTATTGCTAGACCTCCTGCCTCTCTTCTGATCTGACTTGGACACCTTTCATGTACGTGTACGTGCATGTACATGAATTTGGTCTTGGAATATGTCTTGGCCATATCTTTCATTTGAGAGATTGACGCTACAAAGAGCCATTTCCAACTCCCCGTTGCTAGATTGCTAGACTACGCATTTTTGACCTACTCTGGTATATTGTAGCATGTATTATGTTTGCATCTTTTAGTTAAACTTTTTGAGTTAATCAGTATAATATCAATAGTTAAAGTGTTAAGTTTCATTACATTATACAGGGGGTCTGAAACAGTCAACTTTACTTTACAGCGTTAAATCACATGTATCTTGAAAACGGTGACAGATAATTCAACAACAAAAATTTCTGCTTCTAGGAATAATATTCTCTGAAGAATGATGTCATAGCTGACATTGGCCACCATGATGAATTTTTCTGAAAAGTCTTTAACACTGAATATCAAGTGGAATTTGATCATTTTGATAATGTATTAGTTACTGTTTACCTCTTAGACAAAAAGTCATGTGAAGGTCAAACACTGTGTGAAGGTCAAAGAGGAATCTTGAAGACCTAAGTATTGACGAGGTCAATCCTAGTTAGGTCTTCAAGACGAAAGTCTGAAGACCTATTGTTATTATCCGGATTATTATTATTAGGTCTTCAGACGAAAGTCAAAGACCTATTGTTATTATCCGGATTATTATTATTATTATTATTTGGACGTTTTTTGTTCAGAACTTTCTGAACTTATTAACGAGCCGATTTTCATGAAACTTTCAGGGATTGTAGAGTATACCCTGGAATAGACATGCGAAGCTTTTGAGCGAAATCGGTTCATTCATTAAAGGTCCAGTTCGAATCCAAACTCGAAAATTTAACATTGATTTTTTTTTTCAAAATGCACTTAGAGACTTAAATTTTTTTTAAAAGATGCGCAATGAAAAATGATGAAAAAAAGGGAATCAGGACAAAGTCGTAGGTCACGTGGTTTGTCCGCCATCTTGCTTTTAGTGCATTTTCGACCGTTTCCGACCCCACCCGCCTTTGAGAGTCTTCTTCTCTGAAGATACTTGCACTAGAGGCTGAAATTAATACTCAATGTAGCTGAAGTATTGTACATGAAAGTTAAGAAGTTTAATGGTTCTAACGTTAATACTTTTTTTGCTGTGACCTTTCAAAGTTGATCAAAATCGAAAAATCGCCAACTTCAAGGGCAGATAACTCAAAAACCAGACCATAGAACTTCATGATTTTTGCATGAGAGTTAGACATGAGCAAGGTCTTCAAGATAAAAGAATAAAATCGATCGCGAACAGTGATTTCCGGTCACGAGGAAGGGTCAAAGTTTGCATTTTTGAAAACCGGTGTTTTAGTGGGCATGTTTGAAAAACTCTTGTAAACCAACGACACATGATAAATACTTGCTCTATATATCAAATGAAAGATAAAAGATCATACAATCTTGGATAAATCTCATTAAAATTAGATTAAACATTAACATTGATTTTGGAGTATTTAAATGTGGTCAATCCTACTTTTGTTTTGAATGATTCTGATATAAGAATGATTGAAAATTTTTAGTTCATTAGCAATAAACACTAGGAAATGTTGTATCTATCATCAGGCAGCGACAAGACTATAGAACCTGAGATGATTCATGTTTGCAGCCATGATGAATTTTCGGTAAAGCCTTTAATGTTGAATATCAAGTGGAATTTGGTCATTTTGATAATGTATTAGCAACTGTTTACCTCTTAGACAAAAAGTCATGTGAAGGTCACACAGTATGTGAAGGTCAAAGAGGAATCTGAAGACCTAAGTATTGACGCGTCAATCCTAGTTATTATTATTATTATTTGGACGTTTTTTGTTACCGCATTTCTGAACTTATTAACGAGCTGATTTTCATGAAACTTTCAGGGATTGTAGACTATGACCTAACTTAGACATGCACGAGCCAGATTTTTGAATTTAGATTTTGGTTTTGAGTTATCTCCCCTTAAAGTCAAAACTTCAAACCTCAATTTCTCGGTAACTATGGGAGATAATTGCATGAAACTTTCACCAAAATGTAGGCAACAACATTCCCCATCGATTAAGCCCATAGCAGTTTTCGGCCGTATAATTAGATTTTTTTCTATTTTCAAAAAACTTAAAAATTTCTTAAATTTGGCGGTTCTGACGGTACGCGTCTTTGAAAATCTTCTCCTCACTAACTGCAATACATACAGACTAGTTGTGAGTAGCTCGTTGAAAAGCTTAATGGGTGTGTAAAAACGCTAATACCGCGAATGTTTAATTTTTGACCTGTTACTCGAGTTATCTGCCCTTGGATTTCGACATTTTTTTGAAGTGTCATTTTTCGTGTTACGTTCAAAGGGGCACCACTCTGTAAGGAAATGTCAAAAATGAAATCTGTTTTGATTTATTCTGTTCTACAATGATAGGTGAACAAGTTCACTACAGGTCATTATTATATAAAAGTTGATATTAAAGGAAATATGTGGACATAAAAAGATTTTTTTACATTTTTCGGCGATTTTAACATTTTCGAGGGTTATTTTACTTTGAGAATTTTAGTTTCAAAACTGTTACAGATAGAAATTTTATCATTGATGTTTTGTGAAGCAGATGTAATGAGTAGACGGCAAAAACGTTAAATCACATGTATCTCGAAAACGGTGACAGATAAGGGATTTGTAAAAAAAAAAGGTGAGAAAAGTCTAATTTTCATGACATATCGCATTAGTTTGCAAGAAAACAACAATTTCACAAAGTTAAAAACATTGAGTTGGAGGGAAAGGTATATTTTAAAGTTCCACAGAGGTGATAGGGATTTTTAAAACAGAGTAATTCAATCAATACGTTCACACCCAGCTGAGTGGAATCTGCTACCATGTATAAGTCAAAATCAGGACTCTACCCTCTATGATTAAATTAGTCGGTCGGTCGGGTCGGTCTGGTCTGGTCTTTATTGCTAGACCTCCTGCCTCTCTTCTGATCTGACTTGGACACCTTTCATGTACGTGTACGTGCATGTACATGAATTTGGTCTTGGAATATGTCTTGGCCATATCTTTTCATTTGAGAGATTGACGCTACAAAGAGCCATTTCCAACTCCCCGTTGCTAGATTGCTAGACTACGCATTTTTGACCTACTCTGGTATATTGTAGCATGTATTATGTTTGCATCTTTTAGTTAAACTTTTTGAGTTATCAGTATAATATCAATAGTTAAAGTGTTAGGTTTCATTACATTATACAGGGGTCTGAAACAGTCAACTTTACTTTACAGCGTTAAATCACATGTATCTTGAAAACGGTGACAGATAATTCAACAACAAAAAATTTCTGCTTCTAGGAATAATTATTCTCTGAAGAATGATGTCATAGCTGACATTGGCCACCATGATGAATTTTTCTGAAAAGTCTTTAACACTGAATATCAAGTGGAATTTGATCATTTTGATAATGTATTAGTTACTGTTTACCTCTTAGACAAAAAGTCATGTGAAGGTCAAACACTGTGTGAAGGTCAAAGAGGAATCTTGGAAGACCTAAGTATTGACGAGTCCAATCCTAGTTAGGTCTTCAAGACGAAAGTCTGAAGACCTATTGTTATTATCCGGATTATTATTATTAGGTCTTCAGACGAAAGTCAAAGACCTATTGTTATTATCCGGATTATTATTATTATTATTATTTGGACGTTTTTTGTTCAGAACTTTCTGAACTTATTAACGAGCCGATTTTCATGAAACTTTCAGGGATTGTAGAGTATACCCTGGAATAGACATGCGAAGCTTTTGAGCGAAATCGGTTCATTCATTAAAGGTCCAGTTCGAATCCAAACTCGAAAAATTTAACATTGATTTTTTTTTCAAAATGCACTTAGAGACTTAAATTTTTTTTAAAAGATGCGCAATGAAAAATGATGAAAAAAA
>CAKAJN010000165.1:5000-7500 GCA_916613615.1 Steromphala cineraria
AACTTTTGTCACAGACATGATATATCAAATGTAAAACAATCGCCAAAAAGGCCTTGAAATTGTCTTTAAATCGATGTAAGTAACATGTATATGTTCTTCATGGGTAAACGCACTAGACGTCCCGCAAAAGAGTTCGCAAATAGCACACGCAGACTTGTAATTTTTCAAACTTTACGCCGATTTAACCACCCTTTTTGCGGGTCACATAACTATTGTCATATACATGATATATCAAATGTTAAACAATCGCTAAAAAGGCATTGACATTGTCTTTAAATTGATGTAAGTTACATGTATATGCGCTTCATGATAAACGCAGTAGAAGTCCCGCAAAATATGTCGCGCACACAACAATTAATACGGTATATGGCCCGAAACGTAACAAACTTTATTTTTGCAGTGTAATTGCATTTGCCGCCAAGTCGTATGAATGTAGGTATGTACTTAGTTATTAAAATATGAGCTAAAGTAGCCTACGGCCATACCACGTTGAACACACCGGTTCTCGTCCGATCACCGAAGTTAAGCAACGTCGGGCCCGGAGAGTACTTGGATGGGTGACCGCCTGGGAACACCGGGTGCTGTAGGCCTTTTTTGATAAATGGAATAAGTAGAAAAACTATATTGTTTAGAAATGAAACAATCTTGTTTGAAAAAATATAAAATTTAAATCGTGAACATTATCTTTATGACAGGTGCGTGCAGTAATTGTTAGAGAGGAAAAGCCGAAAGATTGAAATGATGTAAGCGCGCAGATTGGTGCATCCGACGGCTTCGCAACACCATTGTCTAAGTTTCGGGGATTATGGTGGCCAAACAAAGGGGAGCGCGTTTGCAGTGAACACATCCAAATGTAGACAATGAAGTAAACTTTAAGACGGCATGTCTTTGATTGGTGTCCATTCAGTTTTAAAGGCGCTATGCGTCCCGTAACAATACACGGCAAAAGCCGCGCTGATTGACCTTTTCCGTAGGTCGGCCAAGTCGGCTTCCCTCTCCCATTGTTTCGCGGGATGTCGCTAATGAATAGATAATATACTTACCTTTCCCAGTGATTGAAGCTTCTGCACAAGTGTTTAATTAAGGTATATTACAATTTAGAAAGAGTAAATCGAAGAAAAACTTGTAAAATAATAATGCAATATGAGAAACTAATGTTGAGAACAGTTTCGACATTTCTTGCGGGGCTAATAACTAAAAAAATACAAAGCACGCAAGGTTACAAATGAGTGGAAATTATTCCTTGTTGAATAAGCTACAAAATGACATATCACTTGCTAAGACTGCACAATTTGTAAAGGTGGAGGAAAGCCCGCAAAGTGCGCAACAAGCTCTGAAACCTTGCTGTCGCACATGTTGCGGCACCCGTTGTGACGTTACCGTCTTTAAAACTTGGAATAAAATAGCATGAGCGGCTAGCCTGATAAAAAACCTTTCTAACGATACCTCATTTGTTGGTATCGGGGCATAAGTAAACGCTGAGGATGTCCCGCAAAATAGAAATTGTCAACTTTAATAAGTTTTGTTGGTGGCGCGGCTTGTCGGTAACTCTCACGTCCGTCGTTTACGATACATCGGGTCGTTTTTCTTTAAAATTAAAAACACCTATGACGGCGGAGATAGTGTAAAATGTAGCGCATAAAAAGGGCTTTATTTTGATCTATTTTGTTTTAATTTATCTATGATTGTGTAAGTGTGAGAAGTCCCGACACAAGTTTATCGGCAGCCTGAAGTTCTTAAAAATGTTGCATCGGGGCTTGTAGAATCTACAACAATTAGTTTACCGGGATGTGTAATATATCAAAATGAAGGGAATTTTAATGCCTTTAAAATGAGCCCAAATATACAATAATATCTCAAATGGTCAGGGTGTTAGAAGCGCCGCAAAGGTAATTAATTTGAAGCAAAATTGTCCGGCGGTCATCTTGCGGGCGCTGTAGTTTGCTTAGTTATACCAGCGCAACATTTATGAATACATGTCCAAGTAGGGCTATAAATTTCCTTTAAAACTAGGTATAAAATGTTAAAATATCTTTATAAATGAAAGAGTTAGAGAGCCCGTAAAGGGGTTTTTGTAATCAGTTGCGGCACTTGTGAATGGATAACTGAAAACAACTAGGTGAACGATATTGCTAGAGCGATAAAGCCTTTAATTTAAATGTCGCTGTTCTTCTGAAACATGCGCTGTGTACTTTAATATGTGGTCTACAAGATGGTATAAAAATATAAACTCTTTCGAGGCCCCGTAATTGGAATGAGTGCACTCTAAACGTGTGCACGAGGATCTATTGGAGGGCAAGTCTGGTGCCAGCAGCCGCGGTAATTCCAGCTCCAATAGCGTATATTAAAGTTGTTGTGGTTAAAAAGCTCGTAGTTGGATCTCAGGGTCGTTCGCGTCGGTCCCTTGCTTCAATGGCTGGGGTACTGCGCGGTGTCGTCCCCCTTGCCAGACCTCTCAAAAAGGTTGCTCTTGACTGAGTGGCCTGCTCGAGTGGCTGGA
>CAKAJN010000165.1:15000-17500 GCA_916613615.1 Steromphala cineraria
ACCGGGTGCTGTAGGCCTTTTTTGATAAATGGAATAAGTAGAAAAACTATATTGTTTAGAAATGAAACAATCTTGTTTGAAAAAATATAAAATTTAAATCGTGAACATTATCTTTATGACAGGTGCGTGCAGTAATTGTTAGAGAGGAAAAGCCGAAAGATTGAAATGATGTAAGCGCGCAGATTGGTGCATCCGACGGCTTCGCAACACCATTGTCTAAGTTTCGGGGATTATGGTGGCCAAACAAAGGGGAGCGCGTTTGCAGTGAACACATCCAAATGTAGACAATGAAGTAAACTTTAAGACGGCATGTCTTTGATTGGTGTCCATTCAGTTTTAAAGGCGCTATGCGTCCCGTAACAATACACGGCAAAAGCCGCGCTGATTGACCTTTTCCGTAGGTCGGCCAAGTCGGCTTCCCTCTCCCATTGTTTCGCGGGATGTCGCTAATGAATAGATAATATACTTACCTTTCCCAGTGATTGAAGCTTCTGCACAAGTGTTTAATTAAGGTATATTACAATTTAGAAAGAGTAAATCGAAGAAAAACTTGTAAAATAATAATGCAATATGAGAAACTAATGTTGAGAACAGTTTCGACATTTCTTGCGGGGCTAATAACTAAAAAAATACAAAGCACGCAAGGTTACAAATGAGTGGAAATTATTCCTTGTTGAATAAGCTACAAAATGACATATCACTTGCTAAGACTGCACAATTTGTAAAGGTGGAGGAAAGCCCGCAAAGTGCGCAACAAGCTCTGAAACCTTGCTGTCGCACATGTTGCGGCACCCGTTGTGACGTTACCGTCTTTAAAACTTGGAATAAAATAGCATGAGCGGCTAGCCTGATAAAAAACCTTTCTAACGATACCTCATTTGTTGGTATCGGGGCATAAGTAAACGCTGAGGATGTCCCGCAAAATAGAAATTGTCAACTTTAATAAGTTTTGTTGGTGGCGCGGCTTGTCGGTAACTCTCACGTCCGTCGTTTACGATACATCGGGTCGTTTTTCTTTAAAATTAAAAACACCTATGACGGCGGAGATAGTGTAAAATGTAGCGCATAAAAAGGGCTTTATTTTGATCTATTTTGTTTTAATTTATCTATGATTGTGTAAGTGTGAGAAGTCCCGACACAAGTTTATCGGCAGCCTGAAGTTCTTAAAAATGTTGCATCGGGGCTTGTAGAATCTACAACAATTAGTTTACCGGGATGTGTAATATATCAAAATGAAGGGAATTTTAATGCCTTTAAAATGAGCCCAAATATACAATAATATCTCAAATGGTCAGGGTGTTAGAAGCGCCGCAAAGGTAATTAATTTGAAGCAAAATTGTCCGGCGGTCATCTTGCGGGCGCTGTAGTTTGCTTAGTTATACCAGCGCAACATTTATGAATACATGTCCAAGTAGGGCTATAAATTTCCTTTAAAACTAGGTATAAAATGTTAAAATATCTTTATAAATGAAAGAGTTAGAGAGCCCGTAAAGGGGTTTTTGTAATCAGTTGCGGCACTTGTGAATGGATAACTGAAAACAACTAGGTGAACGATATTGCTAGAGCGATAAAGCCTTTAATTTAAATGTCGCTGTTCTTCTGAAACATGCGCTGTGTACTTTAATATGTGGTCTACAAGATGGTATAAAAATATAAACTCTTTCGAGGCCCCGTAATTGAATGAGTGCACTCTAAACGTGTGCACGAGGATCTATTGGAGGGCAAGTCTGGTGCCAGCAGCCGCGGTAATTCCAGCTCCAATAGCGTATATTAAAGTTGTTGTGGTTAAAAAGCTCGTAGTTGGATCTCAGGGTCGTTCGCGTCGGTCCCTTGCTTCAATGGCTCGGGTACTGCGCGGTGTCGTCCCCCTTGCCAGACCTCTCAAAAAGGTTGCTCTTGACTGAGTGGCCTGCTCGAGTGGCTGGAGAGTTTACTTTGAAAAAATTAGAGTGTTCAAAGCAGGCACTGCCCGCCTGTATAATGGTGCATGGAATAATGGAATAGGACCCCGGATCCTATTTTGCTGGTTTTTGGAGCTCAGGGGTAATGATTAAGAGGAACAGGGCGGGGGGCATCCGTATTACGGCGTTAGAGGTGAAATTCTTGGATCGTCGTAAGACGCCCTACAGCGAAAGCATTTGCCAAGTATGTTTTCATTAATCAAGAACGAAAGTCAGAGGTTCGAAGACGATCAGATACCGTCGTAGTTCTGACCGTAAACTATGCCAACTGGCAGCCCGTCGGCGTTGCTCTATTCGACTCGGCGGGAGGCCTACCGAAAACGAAAGTCTTCGGGTTCCAGGGGAAGTATGGTTGCAAAGCTGAAACTTAAAGGAATTGACGGAAGGGCACCACCAGGAGTGGAGCCTGCGGCTTAATTTGACTCAACACGGGAAAACTCACCCGGTCCGGACACTGGAAGGATTGACAGATTGACAGCTCTTTCTTGATTCAGTGGGTGGTGGTGCATGGCCGTTCTTAGTTGGTGGAGTGATTTGTC
>CAKAJN010000165.1:25000-27500 GCA_916613615.1 Steromphala cineraria
AAACTAATGTTGAGAACAGTTTCGACATTTCTTGCGGGGCTAATAACTAAAAAAATACAAAGCACGCAAGGTTACAAATGAGTGGAAATTATTCCTTGTTGAATAAGCTACAAAATGACATATCACTTGCTAAGACTGCACAATTTGTAAAGGTGGAGGAAAGCCCGCAAAGTGCGCAACAAGCTCTGAAACCTTGCTGTCGCACATGTTGCGGCACCCGTTGTGACGTTACCGTCTTTAAAACTTGGAATAAAATAGCATGAGCGGCTAGCCTGATAAAAAACCTTTCTAACGATACCTCATTTGTTGGTATCGGGGCATAAGTAAACGCTGAGGATGTCCCGCAAAATAGAAATTGTCAACTTTAATAAGTTTTGTTGGTGGCGCGGCTTGTCG
This sequence comes from Steromphala cineraria, assembly GCA_916613615.1. Lineage (NCBI taxonomy): Eukaryota > Metazoa > Mollusca > Gastropoda > Trochida > Trochidae > Steromphala > Steromphala cineraria. The sequence continues at coordinate 25,397 of CAKAJN010000165.1, forward strand.
GTAACTCTCACGTCCGTCGTTTACGATACATCGGGTCGTTTTTCTTTAAAATTAAAAACACCTATGACGGCGGAGATAGTGTAAAATGTAGCGCATAAAAAGGGCTTTATTTTGATCTATTTTGTTTTAATTTATCTATGATTGTGTAAGTGTGAGAAGTCCCGACACAAGTTTATCGGCAGCCTGAAGTTCTTAAAAATGTTGCATCGGGGCTTGTAGAATCTACAACAATTAGTTTACCGGGATGTGTAATATATCAAAATGAAGGGAATTTTAATGCCTTTAAAATGAGCCCAAATATACAATAATATCTCAAATGGTCAGGGTGTTAGAAGCGCCGCAAAGGTAATTAATTTGAAGCAAAATTGTCCGGCGGTCATCTTGCGGGCGCTGTAGTTTGCTTAGTTATACCAGCGCAACATTTATGAATACATGTCCAAGTAGGGCTATAAATTTCCTTTAAAACTAGGTATAAAATGTTAAAATATCTTTATAAATGAAAGAGTTAGAGAGCCCGTAAAGGGGTTTTTGTAATCAGTTGCGGCACTTGTGAATGGATAACTGAAAACAACTAGGTGAACGATATTGCTAGAGCGATAAAGCCTTTAATTTAAATGTCGCTGTTCTTCTGAAACATGCGCTGTGTACTTTAATATGTGGTCTACAAGATGGTATAAAAATATAAACTCTTTCGAGGCCCCGTAATTGGAATGAGTGCACTCTAAACGTGTGCACGAGGATCTATTGGAGGGCAAGTCTGGTGCCAGCAGCCGCGGTAATTCCAGCTCCAATAGCGTATATTAAAGTTGTTGTGGTTAAAAAGCTCGTAGTTGGATCTCAGGGTCGTTCGCGTCGGTCCCTTGCTTCAATGGCTCGGGTACTGCGCGGTGTCGTCCCCCTTGCCAGACCTCTCAAAAAGGTTGCTCTTGACTGAGTGGCCTGCTCGAGTGGCTGGAGAGTTTACTTTGAAAAAATTAGAGTGTTCAAAGCAGGCACTGCCCGCCTGTATAATGGTGCATGGAATAATGGAATAGGACCCCGGATCCTATTTTGCTGGTTTTTGGAGCTCAGGGGTAATGATTAAGAGGAACAGGGCGGGGGCATCCGTATTACGGCGTTAGAGGTGAAATTCTTGGATCGTCGTAAGACGCCCTACAGCGAAAGCATTTGCCAAGTATGTTTTCATTAATCAAGAACGAAAGTCAGAGGTTCGAAGACGATCAGATACCGTCGTAGTTCTGACCGTAAACTATGCCAACTGGCAGCCCGTCGGCGTTGCTCTATTCGACTCGGCGGGAGGCCTACCGAAAACGAAAGTCTTCGGGTTCCAGGGGAAGTATGGTTGCAAAGCTGAAACTTAAAGGAATTGACGGAAGGGCACCACCAGGAGTGGAGCCTGCGGCTTAATTTGACTCAACACGGGAAAACTCACCCGGTCCGGACACTGGAAGGATTGACAGATTGACAGCTCTTTCTTGATTCAGTGGGTGGTGGTGCATGGCCGTTCTTAGTTGGTGGAGTGATTTGTCTGGTTAATTCCGATAACGAACGAGACTCTAGCCTGCTAACTAGTTCGCCGACACTTGTTGTCGCGCGGCGTCACTTCGGTGGCAAACTTCTTAGAGGGACAGGTGGCGTTTAGCCACACGAAGTAGAGCAATAACAGGTCTGTGATGCCCTTAGATGTCCGGGGCCGCACGCGCGCTACACTGAAAGAATCAACGTGGATGCCCACCTGCTCCGAGAGGAGTGGGAAACCCGATGAATCTCTTTCGTGATGGGGATTGGGGCTTGTAATTATTCCCCATGAACGAGGAATTCCCAGTAAGCGTCAGTCATAAGCTGGCGTTGATTACGTCCCTGCCCTTTGTACACACCGCCCGTCGCTACTACCGATTGAATGGTTTAGTGAGACCCTCGGACTGGAGTCCGTCTGCTGCTTTCGGGTGGCGGACGGGGACGGAAAGACGGTCGAACTTGATCATTTAGAGGAAGTAAAAGTCGTAACAAGGTTTCCGTAGGTGAACCTGCGGAAGGATCATTAACGTTCTACGCGCTTGTCGCCAGCCGGCAAAACGTTGACGTTGTTTGGTATCCAAACTTT
>CAKAJN010000166.1:0-29399 GCA_916613615.1 Steromphala cineraria
TCCCAGCAAACAGACAACGTTAGCCAACGTTGTAGCAACGTTGTGGTTTGGTTACGGTTTTTTTCCGACGTTGTAATGACGTCAACACAACGTCACACTTTCACGCCAGTCCTTAACATTAAGAAAACGTTATAAAAGAACGTAAATATAACATTGTCATTTGGTTAGGTTTAAAACCAACGTTCACTCAACGTTAAAATGACATTGTATTCCAACGTCTTAATTCAATGTCAAAATAACGTTGAAAGAAAACGTCCCTTCAACATTGTGAATACGTTAGGTCAAAAACTAACATTGGGAGGACGTTGTATTTCCAACGTCTTATTCTAACGTTCAAACAACGTTGAAATATGACGTCACTTCAATGTTGAGAATTGGTTAGGTTAGAAACCAACATTGAAAGGACGTTGTATTCCAACGTCTTATTCTAACGTCAATAAAACGTTGAAACAGGACGTTGGTTCAACATTGTGAATTGGTTAGGTTCAAAACCAACGTTGAAAGGACGTTGTTTTCCAACATCTTATTCTAACGTTCAAACAACGTTGAAATATGACGTCACTTCAATGTTGTGAAGTGGTTAGGTTAGAAGCCAACATTAAAAGGACGTTGTATTCCAACGTTTTATTCTTACGTCCAAACAACGTTGAAACAGGACGTTGGTTCAACATTGTGAATTGGTTAGGTTCAAAACCAACGTTGAGAGGATGTTGTATTTCAACATCTGTTTTATTACTTCCAAACAACGTTGAAACAGGACATCACTACTACGTTATGTTTGGTTAGGTTAAATATCAACATTAAAAGGACGTTGTACTCGAACGACCAATTGTTACGTCCAAAGAACGTTGAAAAGAACGTCACTTCAACATTATGAATTGGTGATTTTTAAAAACCAATGTTGAAAGACAGTTGTATTTAGACGACTAATTTTTTGATTGGAACAACGATGAAACAGTCACTTGAACGTTGATAAAACTTTTATCAACCTGTGTTTCTATTTTTTCAAGCCGCTAATTGCTGAAATATTGCCCAAGCGGAGTAAACAATAACTCATTCACTCACTGTATTTTCTCATATCAGAAAACTTATGTTAGAGATTTTAGATATATCCACCGTTATTAAGAACAGAAATTGAAATATAGATATCGTTTTCAACCAGTACAAATTACATATTAGGGCATATGATATATTACCGATACAAATATTTTGAAACAAAAAAATAACCAATATGTTTTTCGCATGAAATCTTGTATTGCCTTATAAAAGATCCACAACATCATACATTCGACTAAAACATAAAGGAAATACAGTGCGCCTGACTCGTGATGTTAAAAGACATGACATCGTTGAAAATGTGGCCGCTAATAAATGAAAGGTGTATCTTGAATATGAAAACATATACAGAAAATAGTTAATATTGTCTAGACTCTTTCAAATGTATCGAGTTGCGTTAATTGTTCAAAGACAATACTTTCAAACATTGCAAAATTCTTTCAATGAGCGTGGGTCTGAGAAGACTCCCGAGGTCTATTTTTTTTAAACCACCAATATCATAATCAATATTGAGCCACAACCATACGAAAATTAAGATATGAGATAATGACTAATTATTTGTTTTGGGTGAATATTCAGCCCCCACCTAAACAAAAAATGCGTCCCCGGCGTCAATTCCAGCCTCTGACCCAGCGTGTATTTGAGACCTGATCTCAATTCGAGTAATGAAGTTATGGTGTTGCCTAAACTTGGAAGCTTTTAATATCTAAAAAATCATTGTTCCACAAAGGAACTTAAACCAGATAAAGCATTAATGTGTAAGTTGATATATCCCTTTCAAAGTCAATCATCCACATCCTATCTTGCATAAGTTATTTGGTGTGCGCAAAAGCAAAAATATTACCAGCTGATAAGCTGAGCATATAATAAATGTTCATTTGAAATTGTGTGTAAGGACAGAAGATGTTAAGTATGATGGTGCAGGGGTCAGTATATAATTATTTAATACACCCGAGGATGTCATATTGGCCATAACTGATTAATCTGTGAAGCGTATTAAAATGTCCAAGTTATCGCCCCTTATTTGTAGCGTTGCTTCGACCTCTATTCCTTATACTAATGCTTTCTTCACACTAACCTATCATGCGTGTCAGTGCGGGCTACATATTATGTATAGTACCATATGAATCGTCGTGATGAGACATGTTATTGGGGGTAAACATTGGCATTTAACACGATTGATGAAAGTAAAGTTAAATAATATTGCAAATTGTTATAAAAAATTTAAACTGTGCTCATTATCGCTGTTGCATATCTTTCACATACAAACTGGAGAGATGCTTATAAACAGAACATAGAGGTTATATGTTGCGCCTTTATAATTTTACAGCCGCCTTCAGATAAACGAATTTACAGCAGTATTTAATTTCAGTTAGAGTAACAACTATATATACGCATTCGTTAGTATCCAAATTCCGGTTGGTTTTAATCTAAACATAAATTGAATCCTACAAGTACATGTACACGCAATATAGGTTTGTATATGTTATGTTCTAAAAGTCACAGTCAAACATTATAATAACAAATGTTTATCAATTAATTTTGAAAAGACGTGTAATGAGTCGACTGAATGCCGATATTTGAACAATACATTTATGATTACAGTGCGACGGTTAGTCAGATTTTCAATTTTGTATGTAAATTTAAAATCTTGATACTGTATGGAACAAATGATTTTGTACTTCTATTAGTTTTGAAATGCCAAATTTTGAACCCCAGAAGGTAAAAATTCATAACATTCATTTAGAAAGTGGGATGGGTCAAATTGAATGGCTAGAGCTTTATTTTGAACTTTTGAATCAAACTGAAAGGAAAGGTGTTCAAGATTGATGCCGATTGATGCTAGCTATATTTACAATTTTGTCGATTTTAATTTTCAGTGATAGGGGAAGAATGCCCATACCATGCATGAAAACTGAAAGTCAGCTGAATGGTTTTGATGATAGAACAATTTTAGAATACATGTGTCAACATTAAAAAATCTTAATTTTCGCAGGAAGAAAAGTCGTTGTTGAGCTTTAGCATGGACACGGTGTGTATGAGATTTCCATGAGAGTTTATCATCAATAATGGTTCCCAGGTATTTATACTCGTCTACTACTTCAACTTCCTGTCCGTCAATAGTAACTGGCTCCAGGTTTTCCTTTTTTCTGCGGAAGTCAATTATCATTTCCTTTGTTTTACTTATGTTCAGGGATAGAAAATTGTCTTTACACCATTGGTTAAATGAATCAATATTTTCTCTATAGTCTAATTCTGATTGATGAATGAACCCAACCAAAGCGGCATCATCTGCAAACTTAAAATTCAAACAGGAGGAAAATAGAGATACACAGTCATTTGTATATAGAGAGTAAAGAGGACATGTACAGGCGACATGACGCAGCCTTGAGGAGCACAAGTACTCAGGAGATTCACTTCAGAGAGCGTAGAATTAACTCGAAAACGTTGGGGACGATTAATTAGAAAAGCTTCAACCCATTTAATGAAGTTACTGTTTACTCCCATATTGAACAATTCCTTAACTATATAAGATGTGGTTGGATGGTGTTAAACGCCGAGGAAAAATCTGCAAATATAATTCTTACATATGAAGATTATATTACAGATTATTTATAATGGATCTTAGTATTTGATAGTAAAGTAAAAGTAAAGTAGCCTACCTGCATAACACATGCACTTGGAAATATTTCATATGGTTAAGGCTAATGTTAAAACAACAGAGTTGAAAACCCGCCACGTTACTGTGTCTTGTGTGTGCGACCGCAAATATACATGCATTATTGTCCTACTTGACGCAAAACTAGTGTTAAAAGTGCGACCAATTCTTTCCCTTTTGAACGCAATTTTGTTTTCAATATTGCTGAGAAAAACCGAACGAAAAATTTGTGATGAGGCAACTTTTTTATGATATAGCAGAGAGATTTAATTTGAAATCAATTATCGAAATTGTTGAAGAGATTTGCAACATCAATCATTGTGGATATGTGGTGATATTGCCTGTTGTAATGTGTTCAGCTGTGCACGCAAAGTTTCATGATGATGATAAACAGGGTTTCGAGTTGACAAAAGGTAAGACAAAGGCTATTACAATCGGCGAGTGTTGCTATACTTATTGCTTGTTTCCATGATACACAAGAATTTGCATGTCAAATTCGTTCCAAAAAGTGTATCAGTTATAGTTAACCACACTAACCGAAAATCGTCAGAGCACTGTGTCGTCCTTAGTTTTCAGACGTAATAGCAGTGGTCGCGGTTATAAAATCTTTCTTATCTGGGGGCATTTACTGGAAATAGAATATTAATATATTATCTGAATATTTTTGTAGCGCGCATATCCACCCACTCGTGGTTGCTCAAGGTACATTGTTTCCCCTGGTCAATGGTATTCTTTCACCGCCCGATCATTTTTCCAATTCAACTCCCTGGGGAGTATTCAACCGGATTCCACATATATGTGGCGCTCAGGTTAGGGACCGTTCTATGCCTCACAGGGTACCCAGCTGGGTGAACTGAGACACATAGTCACAGCAGTTTGTCCAACACTGCTGAACGCTGATATCCGACAGCTCGACGTATGCACGTGTTCATGTATCCACCTTTCCGCCACTGACATGAATTCGTGGGCTCCAGGGTGACACTTACAGAGTTCTAACAGAGGATAACTCTAGGTTTTTACACCTTGGCTTGGATTGGATCCGAACCTCGGACCTCAAGAACGTGAGACCGGTGCTCTTGAGCTATCCCGTAAAAATGTCACGATTGCATGTAAAAGATTATCATTGTGGAATCGGGGGATACGAGGGTTCGCACCCCTCCCCATGGAGTTCCAAATATAATAGATTTTAGGAGTTTCCTATACTATATAAATTGATATAAAACAGTGTTAGACGGGGGACTTTAATTCTGCAAACAGCCTAGTTTTCCTGTGGACACATATGCTTTGATCAAAAGTCATCATTACTTTTCGTAATCGTATGACATGATAATGTTGACGGCTTACTGGCCAACTTGATGACACTAGTTATGAGTGACAATTGTCACAAATATTGATAATTAAAAGTTTAGAGCTTCGGATTTACGGTGGACTTGAGTCATTCCCTCTTTTTTCAATGGCCCATCAATTTTGTGAACATGTCGAAAAAACATAAGATTTTTTTAAAGAATGATGCTGAAAAATGTATGCGTGCATATGGTAATTTCTAATGTGAAGGAGAATTCAGGTAGTTACTTTAAATGTAACATTTGTGAGATAAGCAGGAATAAATTTATCTGAGAGTCCTGCTTCAAATACTCATAAAATTTAGAAAGGACTCAGATATTTAAGCTGCGAGTCCTGGGATGCATATTTTGTGTGTGTGATACTATGTGCTTACTTATTAAAGGACTCATTTAAATCAACTTGGACTCATAAGACTTTATGGTAGCGAGCGAGTCCCTTGACTCAGAGGGTCATATCTGTAGATTGATCACTGGATAAGTCATCAGAATAAACAATAATGCATTATGCAGTTTGTATTTGTAATTATCATTTCATCTCAGTTACCAGGAAAGTTGATCATATAACTTAATATTTATCTTTGGTCCCTACTAAATATAGTTAAACCCTAAAATGATCGATTGAGGGCCCCGCGACCAAAGATAATTAAACAAATCTCAGCTTCTCAGAAAGACTAGGTTTAATTCATGCAATGATATGTTGACATAAGTTGAATAGAAATTTAGGAACAAGGGGTATTAAAATGGGTACCATCCCTCCGTTACATCTACTCATATCTTTGATACATTGTACCTTATCGACCATTTTATTTCAAATTGAATTGGTCATTGTTCTTTTGGACATTTATAGTTTAGTTTAAAGTGACACAGAGTATCTTTTTTAAAATTTCATTTGGTTTTGCTTTGATTAGCTACAAAATATCTAATATGCTGATTGAAGTTCATATCTCATCACTGGACTTGCAAATATATCCATAATTTATGCATAATATCTCTAAAATGCTTGATTTTACGGAAAAATCAAGAAAACATCTCAAGTAAGTTTTATATTCGAAATTATGCATCCAGTTAATCTACCTATTAGTTACAATACCTAATACACAATATCGATTCGAATATATCTTCCTGTCAGCTTTTGACAAGGTTTCAAAATAACGTTTGGCAAATTTGCGAGTGCCACTCGAGCCACATTGCCCGGTTGTCACTCAAAATCCCGACTTTGAATGGTCATATTTTCGCTCAAATGTACTGATTGACCTTTAACTTGTTATTTTCAGTAACAGTTAGTGGTTACCGATGTAGTAACATCAAAGACAAAGGCTATTACAATCGGCGAGTGTTGCTATACTTATTGCTTGTTTCCATGATACACAAGAATTTGCATGTCAAATTCGTTCCAAAAAGTGTATCAGTTATAGTTAACCACACTAACCGAAAATCGTCAGAGCACTGTGTCGTCCTTAGTTTTCAGACGTAATAGCAGTGGTCGCGGTTATAAAATCTTTCTTATCTGGGGGCATTTACTGGAAATAGAATATTAATATATTATCTGAATATTTTTGTAGCGCGCATATCCACCCACTCGTGGTTGCTCAAGGTACATTGTTTCCCCTGGTCAATGGTATTCTTTCACCGCCCGATCATTTTTCCAATTCAACTCCCTGGGGAGTATTCAACCGGATTCCACATATATGTGGCGCTCAGGTTAGGGACCGTTCTATGCCTCACAGGGTACCCAGCTGGGTGAACTGAGACACATAGTCACAGCAGTTTGTCCAACACTGCTGAACGCTGATATCCGACAGCTCGACGTATGCACGTGTTCATGTATCCACCTTTCCGCCACTGACATGAATTCGTGGGCTCCAGGGTGACACTTACAGAGTTCTAACAGAGGATAACTCTAGGTTTTTACACCTTGGCTTGGATTGGATCCGAACCTCGGACCTCAAGAACGTGAGACCGGTGCTCTTGAGCTATCCCGTAAAAATGTCACGATTGCATGTAAAAGATTATCATTTTGGAATCGGGGGATACGAGGGTTCGCACCCCTCCCCATGGAGTTCCAAATATAATAGATTTTAGGAGTTTCCTATACTATATAAATTGATATAAAACAGTGTTAGACGGGGGACTTTAATTCTGCAAACAGCCTAGTTTTCCTGTGGACACATATGCTTTGATCAAAAGTCATCATTACTTTTCGTAATCGTATTTGTAAAACCGATATATCGCACCGTTTGCTCCCAAATATGGAAATCCTGTACCCGCCCCTGGTTTGATTTCACTTCCACAACCTATATCAACCTATTTCTGATAAAGTATACAGTTATATACAGTAAGAAACTCAGATAAAGATAAGGCGCCAAGTCGTTGGCGAGAAAGAAAACTGTTTGTGATGCAAACAATATGCCTATAACATGTAAACGTTGTGTATTTAAATGTCAACACAATCAGGACAATCATACATTTTAAGTATTTCTTAATCATTCTATTTCGTTTATTGATATGGTGACGGATAAAAAGTTGAACAAAACTGACATCAGATCGAGGTGTATACAAAGCGTCTTTAGATTGATATTGAAATGAATCTATTTCTTAAGTGTTACGAATGCATCTCAGATACATTCATTATCTATGCAGATCGTAAACGACGACATTTTTATTACTCGAGTTAATGACTTTGCATTAAGCAAGCGAAAGCGAGTTTGATACCAAATTATTCACGAGTTGCAGAAAAATAGTTTTATATGGTAAGAAGATTAGTATTCTTTATAGCATTTACCCTCAAAATAAAAATCAACCAAAATTACCGACAGCTTGCTGAAACAAAAATTGCCGCGACTCGGCAGCCATTGTGACGGCGCGCTTACACTGTCGCGTTACAACCACTCACTTTTGTTACGTCATACTTGCATTGTGATACTACACTACTTTCATATTATAGAGATTATAACCCGATGAAGTATATGACTTTTATTACATACGAGGGCAGTTATATTGAGGTTCGTATTTTTCATATGTTGCCCGAGGGCAATTTATCACTTTTTCATTGTGACGTCACGTTGTAAACAATGCTTTGACGTCACGGTTTAACCTATGACGTCACAATCTATACGGGTCGGCGGCGACTAGTCCGCCTTTGCTGAGAAGTAGGTTTTGAGTATTAAATTTTGCGACTACGGTAATCAACAGAATATCATATTGGTGTAAATACTAAAATTTAGCCACTCGTTTCGTAAACATAGTATGTCATTAACACTCATATAATATCCTCTATTTACGGAATGAGTGTGAATTTTTGTATTAGGGCTTACCCGAGCGAGAGCGAGGATTATACATACACTTGCACGAGCTTCGTAAAAGTCATATGACACATTTCAGAGGGTCATCATTTCTTTATTACCGCTTCAAACCAATATTTCATTCTCAATTTTCATTCACTTTTAAGAAATATCACGTCACAGGTCAATTGTGCTCATAATGATGTGAAAATATGTCACTACTTGTTTTCAGCCAGGTATATGGGTAATAATACCGTATAAATATTACACTGCGGTATCTTACACGGGCGAATAATAAATCACTTTATCATCAACAAGCGATATCTCATGTATGCGCAATACAGTTTGGGATATATATGCTCTTTCACGTAGAGACATTTTTTATACTTTATCGCTAAGATATTTGATTATTCTCCGAAAACGATGGATTGTAGTATGGACACGTTGAACGATATGTCGTCAGTTTTATTTCGAACGTAGAAAAGTACAGGATTATGGCGTTTGGATAATGGTTGAAGATGGAGAATAGACATTGTGTCGGGGATTCGTGAAATGAATCAACTCGCCACCCCGGGACTCGATAATTATTTTCACGAATCCACTCCCTATCATGCATTTTCTATTACTTCAAAGCCGTATGGTGAACGATTTTGTCATCCCAAAGTTCTTTTAAATATATTTAGATCGACAGTAATGTTCCGTATTTGTTATATTCAGATTGATTCAGTGTTTTTATTCATAATTATCACGTGATTTTGTATACTTATAGTTTTGCCCTGCGAAGCTTCATGTAAACTTTATGTAAATTTTCATTAACTAATGTGAGTGTATTTACTCGTGTGCGCATATAATAAATTTTGTCGTCAAATGGTAGTCTTAATCTTAAATTATTGCAAAACATTAATAACTAAATCTAAGAACAAAAGAAAAGTATCAACTTAAAATGAATGAATTTAAACCAAATGCAATCTGGCGATAATCTGATAATGTTTCAACATTCAGAATCATTCATCTAGATCTATGACAAAGCTGGTATCATCTTAAAAAATAGCGAGGGTTACGATAGATACCAGCTAGCAAATAAGTACAACTTTGTTGCAACGCCATATTGAAGATAAGGGCAATGTGGTGAAATAAGAAAAAGCAACAATGTTTTAAAATAAGGATGTAAATGCACCATATTTGAGCTAACTAGGTCACTATTGATGCTTCAGAATGAGTTTGATATTTGAGATGAATCACATTTATATCAAGAGATGAAAAAAACAATCAGTTTATATATATATTTTAGACATGCAGTTGGTGATTCTAGTTATTGATTTAAACCACGTTACAAATTCAAAAATGGTTAGCATCTGTAAATTTCGACAGTTACATCTAAATATATTCTTATAAAAACATATTTTAACCGAACTGGACAAAAAAAACCCTATCATTTGCATCATAAATAAAGAATCTAACAATGTACAAATTTAGATCTTTTATATTTTCATATGGTAACAGCTAGGTTGCCAAGTTACTGTATGTGTTAAATTATTGTTTTCATATTCCAAGAAGTTTTCTGTTCTTTTCGACTGTTGTCAGGACAACATAAACTGGCAAAATCCTCCGGAAATGTGTGAGATATATTACCATACAACTATAACCCTGTCTTTTATTTAGGAAAAACTCAACATCAAAGACGTATCTCAAGAAATATAGTTCGCGATATAGAGTATCCTCCCTAGCAACTTAACGGCCCCGAAACCCAGAAACCTGAGTTTCGGGGCTCCCTAGACTTACATGAAGTATTGAAAAATATTAATCCTCATAGGAGTCTCAGGGCTACAGGTCTAGACTTGCTCATCAAGAGGTTTCGTAGTGTCAAAACGTTCTTAACTACAGTCTAGGTGTAAGACTATATGATGTTCATAAATCTACTTGGATCGTAGAGTAGGACTCGGTGGGAATGCGCACTTGAAAGTAATTTCATGACGTTCTGCAAGTCTAAGGGGAAGTGACGTAAGCCGCATCTAACGCCATGTGGTATGACGTGTTCCCGCGGCGTTATCGAGTTACAAGACGTAAATTCATATAAGGCCTACATTAGTTTGGCTGGTGCAAATTTCGAATATAGTTAAGCTATGCATTGTTTGGAGAGCAGAAAGACGACTATTGAAACATCACGACCAAATTTGACCGTTGTGTTTGAAAACTGGGATCGAAAGACTGGACCACGTGTTTGTTCAGGTATTTGTGTTTTCTAGCTTGTTCAATGCTTCCCTTGAATTTTCCTTATTTTCCATTAAAATTGATTGATAAGATAAATCCACATAGATTAAATTTCTGTTAAGAACAATCTAGATGTTTTCTTATATTTGAAAGTGTCGTTTAAAACTATTGACAGATGACTTAGATCTAACTTCAACTCGTTTCCCTTTCAGCAATATGGCAATGTAATCTCCCCATCCAGTTGCACATGTTATCATGCCTAGTCTAGTAGATGATCTTTGAATGCAGAGGATGCAGCACAGCAGAAAGTGTTTCAAACGGCAACGGCAAAGAAGGTATGTAATGAGAGGTAGACTTCTTATCTTTATTAATAAATCTGTACTCATTTACTGTCAGTTTAAGCTTTAATTTATCAAGTAAATCGAGAAGTGACTTGTACATGGTCTTTTCCAATGTGCTTGACTTTAATCTGAACTTGTCTATTGACATTATAGGCCTTATGGTAGCACAGGGGCACGTCACGAGTAAATTTCTAAAAAAAAATAACTTTTTTTAGAAATTTACTCGTGACGTGCCCCTGTGATGGTAGTGGCCCATTTAAATTTAAGAAAATTACCAAAATCATGCATGAAAATGACCCATTGTCAAAGATGTCTTTCCCAATTCCTAGTCTTATTTTCAAGAAAGAATCATCTGATTGCATAATGAGTTTTTTTTTTAATGACATGATAATGTTGACGGCTTACTGGCCAACTTGATGACACTAGTTATGAGTGACAATTGTCACAAATATTGATAATTAAAAGTTTAGAGCTTCGGATTTACGGTGGACTTGAGTCATTCCCTCTTTTTTCAATGGCCCATCAATTTTGTGAACATGTCGAAAAAACATAAGATTTTTTTAAAGAATGATGCTGAAAAATGTATGCGTGCATATGGTAATTTCTAATGTGAAGGAGAATTCAGGTAGTTACTTTAAATGTAACATTTGTGAGATAAGCAGGAATAAATTTATCTGAGAGTCCTGCTTCAAATACTCATAAAATTTAGAAAGGACTCAGATATTTAAGCTGCGAGTCCTGGGATGCATATTTTGTGTGTGTGATACTATGTGCTTACTTATTAAAGGACTCATTTAAATCAACTTGGACTCATAAGACTTTATGGTAGCGAGCGAGTCCCTTGACTCAGAGGGTCATATCTGTAGATTGATCACTGGATAAGTCATCAGAATAAACAATAATGCATTATGCAGTTTGTATTTGTAATTATCATTTCATCTCAGTTACCAGGAAAGTTGATCATATAACTTAATATTTATCTTTGGTCCCTACTAAATATAGTTAAACCCTAAAATGATCGATTGAGGGCCCCGCGACCAAAGATAATTAAACAAATCTCAGCTTCTCAGAAAGACTAGGTTTAATTCATGCAATGATATGTTGACATAAGTTGAATAGAAATTTAGGAACAAGGGGTATTAAAATGGGTACCATCCCTCCGTTACATCTACTCATATCTTTGATACATTGTACCTTATCGACCATTTTATTTCAAATTGAATTGGTCATTGTTCTTTTGGACATTTATAGTTTAGTTTAAAGTGACACAGAGTATCTTTTTTAAGATTTCATTTGGTTTTGCTTTGATTAGCTACAAAATATCTAATATGCTGATTGAAGTTCATATCTCATCACTGGACTTGCAAATATATCCATAATTTATGCATAATATCTCTAAAATGCTTGATTTTACGGAAAAATCAAGAAAACATCTCAAGTAAGTTTTATATTCGAAATTATGCATCCAGTTAATCTACCTATTAGTTACAATACCTAATACACAATATCGATTCGAATATATCTTCCTGTCAGCTTTTGACAAGGTTTCAAAATAACGTTTGGCAAATTTGCGAGTGCCACTCGAGCCACATTGCCCGGTTGTCACTCAAAATCCCGACTTTGAATGGTCATATTTTCGCTCAAATGTACTGATTGACCTTTAACTTGTTATTTTCAGTAACAGTTAGTGGTTACCGATGTAGTAACATCGATTTCAAAATTTGACATACGTGATCCTATCAATATACTCTGTGTCTCTTTAATAGCTCAATTATTGTTCTCAAGAAGAGATTTTATGAATGCTTTAATTGAATTTGACATTTTTAGAACTCTCCTGTGAGAGAGTCACAATTCTCAGGCTAGCAAAATGTAAAGTTTTGTTTGGGAAAAAATCCCCTCGAATATGTCCAGACAAGGCAAACAAATTGCCCTAAAACAGAGTGAGTATGATCGTTGAAAACTTATTAGAGAAATTCAAGCCTAGCTAGTTTTTGGAAGGTTGCTCCACTTCTAATTGTATAACTTAATTTACTTAAAGAGGTGTTACGAACCATACTGAAGGAATGAGATGTGCTGATGTGATGCAAATCCCGATGCACAGTAGAGTACAATATTGAAACTTGGTATATTGACTCATCATAGCATGTAGTTGTGCCTTTTGGGGTTTTCAACTCTCTGGAATTTTTTATTAGGTCTTCAAGACTACGTCTGGAAGACCTATTGTTATTATCCGGATTATTAAGGATTCAGCCATAAGGCTGAATCCTTATTGTTATTGGCGTGTTTCTTTTTTTTTTTTTTATTATTCCACGATTTTTGTGAACAGGATTCAGACCAAACGGCTGATGCTATCGAAACCAAATTTCACAGGCTGGTAGACCTTGTTGAGGAAAGGCGACAATAAGCTTTTGGGACAATTCGGCCCATACATTAAAGGACCAGTTCGATTCCAAAATCGAAAATTTAACATTGATTTTTTTTTCAAAATGCACTTAGAGACCTAATTCTTTTTTAAAAATGTGCGCAATCAAAAATGCTGCAAAAAACGAAATCATGGAAAATTCGTAGGTCACATGGTTTGGCCGCCATCTTGGATTTAGTGCATTTTTGACCATTGCCGACCCCACCCACCTTTGAGAATCTTCTCCTCTGAAGATACTTGCACTAGAGATCTGAAATTTACACTCAGGGTAGCTGAAGCATTGTAGTTCTTAATTTGCTCATTAGAAAGTCCTAACTATAATACTTTTCTTGCTGTGATTTTTCAAAGTTGACCAAAATCTAAAAATCGCAAACTTCAAGGGCAGATAACTCAAAAACCAGACCATAGAATTTCATGATTTTTGCATGAGAGTTAGACATTGGCAAGGTCCTTAAAATAAAAGAATAAAATCGCTCGCGAACAGTCATTTCCGGTCAGGGTCAGAGGTCAAACTTTCCATTTTGGACATGTGGTGTTTTGGTGGGTACGTTTGAAATATCGTAGCGAATCAACGGCGTATGAAAGCTTTGTTCTATACATCATATGAAAGCCAAAAGTCTTTAGATTTTTTTTTTTTTTGACAGTAAATTTCTATATTTGTTTTACACTGAGTTACGGCCCTTTGAATATTGTCAATTCTGCTTTCGTTTTGAATGCAAAGGATATAGGTATGTTAAAAAACGTCGTTACTCATCAGTGATAGACGGCAAATCATTGTTCCATATATCATTAGAAAGCCAAAAGATCATACAATCTGCGATAAATCTCATTAAAATTAGATTAAACATTAACATTGAAATTCGGAGCATTTAAATGTGGTCAATCCTATTTGCGTTTTGAATGATTCTCATATAGGAATGATTGAAAAATTGTACTTCATTGGCAATAAAACACTAGGAAAACATACTTTACATCGATGGCTACGCTTGTTGAAGACAAAAACCTTTTGTGTAGTACTTCATTATAAAATTGTTCACAGTAAATGTCTCATAAGCTTAATTATCTATTTCTTGAGATAAAGCTTGATATTTGCGGCAGATGTCGCATCGCTCACCATTTCTTTACTTTTTCATGCTCATGAACAAATAATGTATGCAAATAAAGACAAATCTCTCCTCTATACACTGGTGAAAAAAATGTGAGGATATCTTTAATGGTAAAATCAGATAAATGCTATAACATTGACGGATCGTTAAATCTTTCAAATCTACTTTCTTTTTTAATGCATTTAATATGTACAATTGAAAAAAAGTCGTACCTCATCAACAAAGCATTCAGAAGTGTTTGTTACATTACTAGACAGCTAAAAGGACTTACAGAACCTAGGAAACTTTTAGATAAAATCTGATATGTCCTTTAACATTTGAATTAAGAGCTTTAAATATTGTCAATTTAACTGTCGTTTTTTATTTATAGGATTAAGGTCAGTTATTAGAGTTATCTCCTTTTATGTATGTTTTATTGCATTCAGTAGAAATGAAGGTGATAATTACATGTAGATGAAGAATGCTTCCATGACTGTTGTCACGCTGTCTTCGCACAGACTCTTTAGCTTTAGCTAAAGACGATTTTAAGTCATTCAGAAATTATAACTTGCTTTCGCTCACTAACGGTAACAACATTATCCATAAATTATCCATAAACATTAACTTTTAAGTTGCATTTCTGTAAGCGCTGAATCCGTTTGTCGTCGCTTGCGACTATATTTATTATTATTATTTGGACGTTTTTTGTTCAGAACTTTCTGAACTTATTAACGAGCCGATTTTCATGAAACTTTCAGGGATTGTAGAGTATACCCTGGAATAGACATGCGAAGCTTTTGAGCGAAATCGGTTCATTCATTAAAGGTCCAGTTCGAATCCAAAATCGAAAATTTAACATTGATTTTTTTTTCAAAATGCACTGAGAGACTTAATTTTTTTTTAAAAGATGCGCAATGAAAAAGGATGGAAAAAAGGGAATCAGGACAAATTCGTAGGTCACGTGGTTTGTCCGCCATCTTGCTTTTAGTGCATTTTCGACGGTTTCCGACCCCACCCGCCTTTGAGAATCTTCTCCTCTGAAGATACTTGCACTACAGAGCTGATATTTATACTCAATGTAGCTGAAGCATTGTTGTTTTGGATTTGGTCATTAGAAAGTCCTAACGTTAATACTTTTTGTGCTGTGACCTTTCAAAGTTGACCAAAATCTCAAAATCGCCAACTTCAAGGGCAGGTAACTCAAAAACCAGACCATAGAACTTAATGATTTTTGCATGAGAGTGAGACATGAGCAAGGTCTTCAAGATAAAAGAATAAAATCGATCGCGAACAGTGATTTCCGGTCACGAGGAAGGGTCAAAGTTTGCATTTTTGAAAACGGGTGTTTTGGTGGGTATGTTTGAAAAATCCTTGTTAACCTACGACACGTGATACATATTTGTTCTATATATCATATGAAAGCCAAAAGAACATACAATCTTTGATAAATCTCATTAAAATTAGATTAAACATTAACATTGATTTTAAAGTATTTAAATGTGGTCAATCCTACTTTTGTTTTGAATGATTCTGATATAAGAATGATTGAATTTGTTTAGTTCATTAGCAATAAAACACTAGGAAATGTTGTATCTATCATCAGGCAGCAACAATACTGTAGAACCTGAGATGATTCATGTTTGCAGCCATGGTGAATTTTCGGTAAAGCTTTTAATGTTGAATATCAAGTGGAATTTGGTCATTTTGATAATGTATTAGCTACTGTTTACATCTTAGACAAAAAGTCATGTGAAGGTCAAACACTGTGTGAAGGTCAAACAGGAATCTTGAAGACCTAAGTATTGACGCGTCAATCCTAGTTTTTCTGGGTTTCATTCACATGAGGAAGTTGACAATGGCATAACATAAGCAATTTAACTTATTAAGAAGATTTATCTGTGGTATATCATAGTCTTTTGTTGGTTATTAAAAGTCGAACAAAACTAGCTGCATGTATGAATACAACATTATTCACACCATCAGTATATCAAAATATATGCTTAAAGTGATCAACTTCGGTGGGGCCGGGGGGATAAGCCATCAATTCTGATGGCTCTTGTTTTTTCTATTACATACCCTGAAAAGAGTGTGCTGTGACATAACTGTGTCGAATCATAATCTTTCTTTAATATCATTGCTATACCTATCGAATCGGGACATTGACTCAGACTGTATTGTCAGAACGCTTACAAATATCGAATTTTATTATTCTTGGCTTCAGTGGACACTGGACAGTATAAAATCAATAAGTCAACCTTTAAGATAAATTTAATTAAAGAATGTTTCTTTGTAAAAAAAAAAATGAAATTGTGTAATCAAAAGGTTTATTATACTCAATGAAAGGACTGTATTATCAACTAGATTTTGCACAATTAATAAATCTACTATTAATGTTGAGAAAAGGGAATCTTAACACTCCACTTTACTTTTTACTCATGCACCAATATGCAGCGATGAATTGTTTGTCAGTTGAGAAGCAGTGTTGTTTCTAGGGGGTCAGGTAAGGGGGTCATTTTGACCTCTTTTTTTAGGCGATTGGTCCCCTGGTAAAAAGTAAAAGTATCCTATTGCTCCAAATTTTAAGGTACACCAATCAGGACCTGCTCTAGGTACAATGTACATCACCAGAGAAGACAATTTGTTGTAAATCTGAACATCATCAAGTGAGACTCTTTTGTCAGTCTTACTTCTCTTTAATCATACCGACTGTCATTTAAAAAAATCTGATAAAAGATTAAGAAATTAAGATTTGATTTGCTTATTTGCTAACATGATTGAAGTTTCTATTTTGCAACCTTTACTTGTTTCACATGCTTAATTTCTTTGATCGATCATTCCAGTGTTCACTGTTGACTGAATAGAGTGATCTTGTGTTGGACAGATTTGAGCTGAATATGCTGGCATCATCAACCGATATTCAACCTGAAATTCAGCTTTTTTGGGTACATTATACTTGCAGTCTTGTAAACAACAATGTAAGTTATCAATCTTTGTTTTCTGATTTCAATGAATTTCTGAACTTGATAATTATTTAATGTTACATTGTTATAACTTTACACTTAACTTGAAAATATCCATTGGCGGCCATTTTGTGTGAACACCTTTAATTCATTTTGTGTAAGAAAAATTAATTGCATGGCTAAACTTTACATTATATTTGAATTATTACTGCTCCATTTAGTTAATACATTTTCTTTCAATTGGAACCATTAAATTTCATTTTTATGACATCACCTTAAATTCCCCCTAAAAACATGCTTACTGCTCCTTTAATGACGTGTTGACAAAAGTGAAATGTGAATCATTACACTCCACTTTACTTTTTACTTATGCACCAATATGCCGCGATGAATTGTTTGTCAGTTGAGAAGCAGTGTTTCTAGGAGGTAAGGTAAGGGGGTCATTTTGACCTTTTTTTCCGGATTGGTCCCCTTGCAATAGTAGAAGTATCCTATTTCTCCAAATTTTAAGGGACACTATGTGACCAATCAGGACATGCTCTTGGTACAACACTAGAGAGGGCATTTTTGTAAATCTGAACATCATCATGTGAGACTCTTTTGTTAGTCCAATTGTTTTGAGGTTCTTACCAAACCTTTTTTTGACAATTCCAAATAAAGATATAACTTCTTTTTTTTTATTTGTTTGGTACAGACTTGTTTCATCTGCAGAGTTTCATATTTCACTTTAAATTAATAAATGCATCATATTAAAACTGACCAAGAGTTTGTCCTTGTTATATTTGTTAACAATATGTGCCATTTTCATTGCTTACATTCCCTGTAAAGAAAAATAACATTTCTGTTATATTACTTCTCTTACATCATAACGACTGTCATTTTAAAAAAATCAGATAATAGATTAAAGAAATTAAGATTAGTTTTGCTAATTTTCTAACGTGATTGAAGTTTCTATTTTGCAAGCTTTACTTGTTTCACATGCTTCACTTCTTTGATTGATCATTCCAGTGTTGACTGTTGACTGAATAGAGTGATCTTGTGATGGACAGATTTAATGCTGGCATCATCAACAGATATTCAACCTGAAATTCAGCTTCTTTGGGTACATTATGTTTGCAGTCTTACAACAATGTAAGTTATCAATCTTTGTTTTCTGATTTCAATGAATTTCTGAACTTGATATTTAATGTTTCATTGTGATAACTTACATTTCACTCATTAAGGCTGGACCTTTTCCAGCATGTCCATGTCATAACTTTTAACCTGGTTTATAATGTCTAACATTCAGCTAGGATCATTAATCAAATACAAATTTATTACATGATCAGCGATTAAACACTTGAGTTTTATCAGTGAAGTAAACTAGGCAACACCAAAGCTCAAAGCTATATTATATTTCTCTCTGACCAGTGAGGATAAATTCATTAAATTGTATTGTCACTGGTCAGGTGTCAGAACTGCTTTCAGCTAGGTTACTAATGTGAACAAATGGGGGTAACTTTCCAGTGTTAAAGTCATTTTAATTACATTTTTCATTGAAAATCATATAATGAAAAGAATAGTACTTCCAAATACCAGGTTAATTTCATCTTGTGACATTGGTACAGTTGATATTTCATGACTAATGCTAGAGGACTTGTGAAATGTCAAATTTGCCATGATGACACTGGATGAAATAAACCTGGTATAATGGAAAGTAACATTACTGGTATGTATCCTCTATATATCTAATTGTTTAAGGCCATTTTATTATCCACAGATTCAACATGGACTATGAATTCATCAATTCAAATACTTGCCATTTAGTTATTGGCAGAATGCAAAGTGAAATGACAAGGCCTTGAAGGTAAAACACATGAAAATAGTAATATATTTAGTATGTGATATTGATGACAATAATAAATAACTTAAATGTTAGCACTTATCTATAAATGCTTTTTTGAAGAGTGTATGACACCTGTCCATGATTTTTTTGCTAATTAGGGCCACATATGCCACGCCCTAAAAACCTATTTTCATCTTGCCTAGAAAGCTGAAACTTTGTGTACAGACTCCTTGACTAGTGAAGATTATAAATTGTAGCTGTGGTGGCCCTGTGACCCCTAATAAGGGCCACATATGCCACGCCCTAAAATCCTATTTTCATCTTCTTCTCCAGTTGCACAAAGCCTAGAAAGCTAAAACGTTTTGAATAGCCTCCTTGACTAGTTAGTGGGGATTGTAATTTATAACTTTTGTGACCCTAGATTGCTTAATAAGGGGCCACTCTGTTAAAACTTATTTTCATCTTCTTCTCCAGAAGCATAAGGCCTAGAAAGCTGAACCTTGTCTACGTACTCCTTGACTAGTGGAATTAGTGACCCTGTGTCCTCTGTTAAAGGACAACAGGGGCTACACCCTTAAATCTATTTTCATTTTCTTCTTCAGAAGCATAGAGTCCAGAAAGCTGAAAACTTGTGTACATACTTCTTGACTAGTGAGGATTATGATTCATTGCTATTTTGACCCTGTGACCCCAAATAAGGGCCACAGGGCATGTCCTTAAACCTATTTTCATCTTCATAGGGTCTAGAAAGCTGAAACCTTGTATACAGAAATTTGAGGTAATTTGGATTCTAATAGTAATTTAATAGATACATTTGGTGACCCTGTGATCCTTATAAAGTCTCAGGGATCAACATTTGCCACACCCTAAAGCAAAATTGATATGAAGCCGGGTGAGCTACATAAGTAACTTTATTTTAGAATTGGTGACCCTGTTGCTGCTACTGAAACCTTCTGCCTCTTTTTCATTGTCTTACCCAAAATCACTAGGCATAGAATGCTGAAATAGTTTGGTATAGTATTAGGGTGGTAAAAAAGTTCCCTGGCTTCCATCTCAAAATCTTTCAGTATAATTTGATTAGACCTAAAATGTGGTTAGACTCATAGATGGAGTGGACCTTTTTACTCCTTGCACTACTTTTATAAATGAGTGTATAATTTGCATTTTAATTTTGTTTTTTTCAAATTTATTATAAGATAAGAAACAAGGAATATGTCATAATGTTGATTGCATTCATACATGTGAGAGTCGGTAGAGTACTGCTGTAAGTGTAGCAGGCGTGGAGCAAATCTCAGCTTTAGGAGCACGAAAGGTAACTTCGATGGTTCCTTGATAGCGGAGTACAGAAATTGCACTGCACACAAAAATAGTGACAGCTGCCTGACATGACTTAACGTTGACATTGGCAGGGAGATCACTCGCAGTTCCTGTGTAAATCTATTGCTGGGACCATGACGATTCTTTGAAAATTTAATATTGCTGTTACTTTTGATTCTCTGTACATTGTAGTGACTTCATATCTGCATCAATTTGGTAGGAGGAATGCTGAATGATTCGCAAATCCAAATAAATCAGCTGATTAATCCATAATAGTATGCGTAACATTTCTGTCAACACCAACAGGCTGACTTTTGAACAAGACATGATTATTTTCAGCGTAATGTTAAGTAACTTTCAGCTTGTGAATGTCAAGAATGGAATTTCATGAATGACAAAAAAATAGTCTGGTTAAATTGACCTTAGGACATCACCATGGAACAACCACTTGGAAGTTTTGTTCACAGTATCTGACATGTTAGATGCCAAGAATATCTCACTTGCATGAGTTTAAGAATGTCACATAAAGGCCTAATTAAAAAATATATTGTCTCCATTATATATGGTCATTGCATTCCATAGATAATTGATTAGTTAATGGAGATAACAATCTGTCATTGTTATGAAGAATGCATTACATCTCCTCTTTGAACTTGTTTTCAATCCTTAAATAAATATGTATAAATAGATTAGAATGTTTTTGATAATTTTCAGCATTAGAGGCATGTTGTCAAGCCAGGGCATCTCAACACAACAACAACTGAAGGATGTTCATATGCTATCATCAAGTGAGCAGAAACTTGTGACAGCATGCTGCTCTACTACATACCCAAACATACAACTCTCAAAATCTGGGTAACACTTCTTGGTAAGTTCAATGCCAAATAGCTCTTGGTGATGGCAGAGACGGGATTATCCCGCATAGTGCTGTGGTTAGTGTGTTCGGCTTTGGATCAAGAGGTCTGGGGTTCAATTGAATCAAATCCTGCCAGGGGCTCAGCAACTTTGTCTGCAGTAGAGAACTATTCTACAATAAGTAAGATTTGAGTGCAATGCTACACTGAATTTAAGTGCTGTACCACCAATACTCATATACTCTTAAAAGCAGGCTAAACTCCAAATCACTTCACCTATGATATACACTGTTTTCTGATAACTTTAAGAATGTGCAATATTATTATTTACGCTACGACGTAGTCGGGGTTATATAGCTCTCCGCGTGTCCGTCTGTCCGTGTGTGCGGTCGTCCGAAATAGTTTCCGGAGCATTACTTTAAAACTATACCACTAACAAACTTCAAATTTGGTATGACAGTAGCCTATATGATGCTGTTGTGCCTTTTAGGGGTTTCATCTCAATGGTTCAAATAATTTTTGAAATTTTGACCAAAAAACGTCCGATTTCTGGACTTTGTCTTGTTTCCTGAGCATAATTAAAAAACTATACCTCTTGGAAACTTCAAATTTGGTATGACAGTAGCCTATATGATGCTGTTGTGCCTTTTAGGGGTTTCATCTCAATGGTTCAAATAATTTTTGAAATTTTGACCAAAAACCGTCCAATTTCTGGACTTTGTCTCGTTTCCGGAGCATAATTAAAAAACTATACCACTTGGAAACTTCAAATTTGGTATGGCAGTAGCCTATATGATACTGTTGTGCCTTTTAGGAGTTTCAACTCCAACGTTCAAATAATTTTTGAAATTTTGACCAAAAACTGTCAGATATTCGGACTTAGTGTCGTTTCCAGATCATAATTTAAAAACTATACCACGTGGAATTTTCAAACATGGTATGGCAGTAACCTATATGATGCTGTTGTGCCTTTTAGAGGTTTTAATTCCAAAGTTCAAATTATATTTGAAATTTTTACCACTGCAAAGAATACATATATTGGAATGTTGATACCACTGCAAAGATTACATATATTGGAATATAAATTGACCTACGTGGAACTGAATGGAAGGTGAGAGTTTGTTGAAAAACATTTATTATCATAGTTATACAAGTTCACACCTATTCAGACAAATTAAATTTCAAAAATACGGTAACAATCCTAGGACTTATCAGAACATATGACTTTTCACTATTTTTGTCAAGGAAAGACGGTCAAACTACAGGCGGGGGTATGTGAGCTGTGCTCACTTTTGCCTTGTTATATTGGTATAAACAGTGTTATACGCATCAAAACACATTTCTGAAAATATCCATTGATGTATAAACAATTTCTACCTAAACTTTCAGAAGAACATTGCTTAACAAATTATTTTACAGGAAGTTATATAGTGTATAGTGTTAACATATCACATTTGAATAATGCAAATATTTATTTGGTCATTACCATCTAGTCATGGAGAAATCTTCTTATACATAAATCCATTCAATTCATAGACTTTTTTTTTTAATAGAGATTTTGCAGGATATTGTTTCACTGACATGACAATGCTATTGGCTCTGCACATGGTTCCGTGGTTCTAAATGCTTTTGTTCCCCTGCCATATTTCGAAAAAAAATTAGTAATTTTTTAGCTCATCTGGCCTGTAAGGCCCGATGGGCTTATGGCATGGCATGGCGTCCGTCCGTAAATTTTGCACATTTTCGACTTCTTCTCCAGAAGCATAAGGCCTAGAAAGCTGAAACTTTGTGTACAGACTCTTTAGGTAGGGGGTATTATAATTTATAGCTTTTGTGGCCCCTAACACGGATCACAGGGGCCACGCCCTTAAAATATATTTTCATCTTCTTCTCCAGACCTAGAAACTAAAACTTTGTGTACAGACGGGGTTATAATTTGTAGCTTTTGTGGCCCCTAATAAGGGTCACAGGGGCCATGCCCTTAAACCTATTTTCATTTTCTCCAGAAGCATAAGGCCTAAAAAGCTGAAACTTTAAAGGCTTTATTTACAGACTCATTGACAAGTTGGGATTATAATTTATAGCTTTTGTGGCCCCTAATAACAATCACAAAGGGCCACACCCTTAAAACCTGTTTTCATCTTTGTTCTGTCGAAAACAGATAACCACGGCCATAGAATGGCTCCTTAGAGGGTAAAAGACTGCAAAGTAAAGAAAATTTCCGAAATAAGGTTAATATTACACTTCAAATAGCATAATCAATTCAAAGACCAAAGAACCAGCAGAAAGAAACAGTTTTAGGAGATATTTTATGAGTGCTTCCCTAGAAAATTTCTAACAAGGAGATGTTTACACTGCAGCATTGAGGAAAGATGATATTTTACAGCAGCTTCAATCACTTTCAAGTGCCTACACAAGTATGATGAAATAGTCTTCACGTGAAGAACACAATGAGCGTACATTGCAAAATAAGTTAACACGTTAATAACAGTTAAAATATTATCCTTAAATAATAAAAAGCAATATACATACACTTTGGTGGGCCTATGAATCCTTACATGCTTAAAATGTGACAGTGAAAAGGTCAACCATGCGGCTGACAAATCCATACATCAGCCATTCAGGTCCCTTACAAATGTGATGACTATATCCCTAAACCTAATCATACTGCTTATACTATTTTCTTCTCCAGAAGCAAAAGGGCTAGAAGCTGAAACTTTGTGTGAAAGCTCCTTGACTAGTGAGGATTATGATTTATAGCTTTTGCGACCGGGTGGCCCCTAAAAACCTATTTTTATCTTCTTCTCCAGAAGCATAAAGCCTAGAAAGCTGAAACTTTGTGAACAGACTTCTTGACTAGTGATGACTACACGTATAAGGGCCACAAGGGCTTAAAACCTACCGTTATTTTCATTTGCTTCTTCAGAACCAAAATGCCTAGAAAGCTAAAATCTTAAGTACAGACTCCTTCTATTGAAGTTACAGTCTTGGTGACCCTATGGCCCCTAAATAGGGTTTGTTGAACCTTTGGATCCTATACCATAAATTATCAATTGAATACTTGAGCTTTTTCCATTTCTGTTTTGATTACAGGTTTCTGAAATCACATCATATATATTTAAGTCTAGAATTTGAGACCTTCTGGTCCCTACAAAGGGGGAAATCACATGACCACAGCAAAATTAGATATGAAGCCTGATGAGCTACAGAGCCAATGGCTCTATTTTTGTTCCTTATTATACCATTTTTTCTTTTCTTAGATATTGACCTTTTTGATTGTCACATGCTCATGTTTCTAGTTCCAAAATGTTATGATTTCTTGGCCTTTTCACAACTGTTCTTTTTTAGCTCATCTGGCCTGTAAGGCCCGATGGGCTTATGGCATGGCATGTTGTCCGGCGTCCGTCTGTCCATCCGTCCGTAAACTTTGTGGAATTTCGACTTCTTCTCCAGAAGCATAAGGCCTAGAAAGCTGAAACTTTGTGTACAGACTCCTTGCATGGCTAGTGAGGATTATAAATTGTAGCTTTGGGCGACCTATGACCCCTAATAAGGGCCACAGGGGCCATGCCCTAAAAACCTATTTTCATCTTCTCCAGAAGCATAAGGCCTAGAAAGCTGAAACTTTGTGTACAGACTCCTTGACTAGTGAGGATGATGAATTGTAGCTTTATAAAAATAATAAAGGCATCAGGAACGTCCTTCAAATCTATTTTCATCTTCTCCTGAAGTATAAGGCCTTGTAAACTGAAACTTGTCGCCTATAATATACAGTGTTTAAAATATTTCCCGTCAGCCAGTCCTTGAACTGGCTACTTTTTGCCAGGACCGGTTACTTTTTGGTCAGGACTGGTAACTTTTAAATTTTTTTCTTAAATTTCCCAAAGGAATTGACCAATGAATTTTCAGGACAGGCTAGATTTCCAATCTATTTTATACACTGCTATATACTAAATTTTATGATTGGTGACCCTGTGGCCTCTACAAATGGGGAATCACATTGGCCACACTCTACATCATAGTTGATGATGAAGCCTGATGAGCTACAGAGCCAATGGCTCTATTTTTTTTGGTTGACAACTTCTTCATACATATTTTATAACCTCACTTCGAAGTAAGTGTGGGCACTCTGTCCTTCCGTTCCGTCAATTATCTCAAAAACAGTTAACTCTTACTTTAGATCGACTAAACTTTTGTTCACAAGTTGACAATAACTTTGTCTTGAGTAGAGAACAATTTTGAATTTTCTGGAATTAAGTTTTCTTGTTGTTTCAATGAACATCACTTTTTGAACAAAAATCAATATACCTAGATGAGAGAAAGTTTCGTACTAGGATACACTTGATAATACGCTCCTTCAAAGTGGAAAGCCATGTTATGCCAATTGATTGTGAAGTTTGACTTGGAGTGATTACCAGTTCTGATGCGCAAATAACACCTATGTGAATAAAATATTGGTAATGGGTACACCTGATAATAAATCTATTTCCAGGATATTATTTTTGATAGAATTATTACTCTTAATTTTAAAATAGGACCTTGAGTCAAGGTGGGACAAGTTTACTCGACGCCATGACACCTAGGTGAATAAAAGTTTGGTTTTGGATACCCCCATATGATACTTTTAAATGAGTTTGAAAACCATCCGAATGTTATTTTGGACGGAGTTATTGTCCCTGGTTTTGCAATTGTACTTGGAGCCAATAACACATTTGAAGCTCAATGTTTTCTCAAACACTATTACACTTTAGTGAATAAAAATGTTGTTTTTGATACACTTACTTTAATACTGTGATCAAATTTAAAAGAAAGTTAAAAGAATGTATACAATTTCAGTGCATTGTGAAAAGTTGACTTTTTTCGATCAGATTTTAGTGACGAAAGTGTCTTATATATATAGTGTCTTTATTATGTCCCCCGAAATATTTTTCGGGAGACATAATGTTTTCACCTCCGTCCGTGATTCCGTCATTCCGTCATTCCGTGATTCCGTGATTCCGTGATTCCGTCATTCCGAAATGCTTTCTTTTCCGGGCCATATCTCAAAAACCGTTCAATATTTTTTCACGAAACTTGGTATGTGCTTAGACCTAGTGATGGAGTAGTGCCTTTTGCTATTTTGGTTATTCTGAATTTTTTATTTATTCTGGTTTCCATGGAAACAATTTGAACTTAGTGCATATTGGGGGTAGGAACCTTTTCCGGCCTCTATTTCAAAAACCGTTCAATATTTTTTCACGAAACTTGGTATGTGCTTAGATCTAGTGATGGAGTGGTGCCTTTTGCTATTTTGGTTATTCTGAATTTTTTATTTTTTATGGTTTCCATGGAAACAATTTGAACTTAGTGCATATTGGGGGTAGGAACCTTTTCCGGCCTCTATTTCAAAAACCGTTCAATATTTTTTCACGAAACTTGGTATGTGCTTAGACCTAGTGATGGAGTGGTGCCTTTTGCTATTTTGGTTATTCTGAATTTTTTATTTTTTCTGGTTTTCATGGAAACATTTTGAACTTAGTGCATATTGGGGGAGGGTTTCATTTCCGGACCATATCTCCAAAACCGTTCAATATTTTTTCACAAAACTTTGTATGTGGTTAGATCTAGTGCTGGAGTGGTGCCTTTTGCTATTTTGGTTTTTCTAAAAGTTTTATTTTCCTGGTTTCCATGGAAACAGTTTGTACTTAGTGCATATTTGGGTAGGGACTGTTTCCCAGCCATATCTCAAAAGGTATTCAATATTTTTTATGAAACTTGGTATGTGGTTAGACCTAGTGGTGGAGTGGTGCCTTTTGCTATTTAGGTCATTCTGAATTATATGATTTTTCCTGGTTTCCATGGCAACAGTTTCAACTTAGAACATCTGGTGTGAGGACCATTTCCGGGCCATATCCCAAAAACTATTTAATATGATTTTACGAAACTTGGTATGTGGTTAGACCTAGTGGTGGAGTGGTGCCTTTTTCCATTTTAGTTATTCTGAATTATTTTCCTGGTTTCTATAGAAACAAGTTGAACTAGGTGTATATGGGGGGTAGGGTCTGTTTCCGTACTTTAGCTTAAAAACTATTCAAAATATTTTTACTAGACTTGATATGTGGTTAGAACTGCTGGGGGAGTGGTGCCTTTTGCTACTTTGGTTATTCTGAATTGTTATTTTGCTGGTTTCCATGGAAATTTGAAATTTGTACATAATGGGGGTAGGGTCACTTTCGGATTAAATGTTAGCGGGGGACATCACAGTGCATCACATGCACATATTTCTAGTTACTTGTGTTTTCAATATATCAAGTCAAGATTATTTTTTTCTTCATTCCTTTTTAAAAAAAACCTTGGAATATGTCACGACATATAAAACGACTTATATAGTTTTATATGTCGTGACAAACATATATTCCAAGTTTTTTTTTAAAAATGAATGAATAAAAAAATAATCCTGACTTAATATATTGAAAACACAAGTTATATAGAAACTATATAAGACTTACAATATAACTGCAAAAATTTAGATTTCAAAAGAGATTTGGAACCCTATGGCTCAAGGGGCCACATCCTAAAACCTATCTTCATCTTCTATAACAGAATCAAAGGGTTTAGAAAGCTTAAAAGACAAATCTTTAAAACTGTAAGACCTAGCTCAATGAAACTTGGTACATGGATAAATCATTATGTGCAGATGTGCCTTTTGGGGGTTTCAATTTTTTGGGATTATTATTTTTAGCAGTTTCCATGGAAACGTATCTCAGAATTTTGTTTCAGGAGCAAAGCTCAAAAACTGTAAGACTCAACCAAACTTGGTATATGGATCAATCATTTTGTGTAGATGTGCATTTTGGGGGTTTTAACTTCTTTCGATTATTATAGCCATTTGTACACAAAGTTTCAGCTTCCTAGACGTTATGGTTCTGGCGAAGAAGATGAAAATAGGTTTTTACATCTTCCGCATGCATCGGGCAAGATATGCATTTACAATAAATTCATATTCACCCTTGCGACAACTCGACGGGAAAGTTGTGACTCTATCAGCGCCCCCTGTAGGACAAACAGAGTTACGTCCCTTGCGTCAGTCCATCTCAAACTCGAAGCGAAATTTAATTTCTAATTAATCCCTTAGTTACATTGTGACAACAGTCATAAAAACGATGCGTGAATATAGGTCACCAAAATACTGCATAGAATAAGGCTGTATCTCTCAGTTTCTATTTAGAAATCGCATCGTTTTATTACAGTTTTGTGTGCTCAATTGAAACATATCCTCGCTTTTGATTGGCCTACACCATAGCTCAATAATCAGGCTACTTCCTGTCACAACTTTCCCTTCGAGTTGTCCCAAGGGTGAATATGATTTATAATCCTCACTAGTCAAGGAGTCTGTACACAAGGTTTCAGCTTTCTAGACCTTATGGTTCTGGTAAAGGAGATGGAAATAGGTTTTAAGGGTGTGGCCCTTATGTTGCACAGCCCTGTCAGGGCCACCAAAGCTACAATTTATAATCCTCACTGGCCAAGGACTTTCTAGGGCTTGTGGTTCTGGAGAAGACAAAATTCCATTAAGTTTACGGACGGACAGACGCCATGCCATGCCATAAGCCCATCCGGCCTAACAGGCCAGATGAGCTATAAATGAATTTCTTCTCAGTTAATCTCATAGAATAGTTTGCTTGTTCTTACTCAAAATAAATTAAAGGTGTTCAAACAAAAATGTCTGCCAATGAACTTTATGTAAATCTTTATAACTTTTTCTCTGACTATTGATGATTGTTTAAAAACTGTGTAATGAGATTTTTGACACTATCAAAGTAATTATACCCCCGCTACGACGTAGTCGGGGGTATATAGCGCTCCGCGTGTCCGTCCGTGCGTCCGTGCGTCCGTCCGTCCGAAATCATTTCCGGAGCATAACTGAAAATCTATACCACTTAGAAACTTCAAATTTGGTATGGAAGTAGCCTATATGGTGCTGTGGTGCCTTTTAGGGGTTTCAGCTCAATGGTCCAAATAATTTTTGAAATTTTGACCAAAAACGGTCCGATTTTTGGACTTTG
>CAKAJN010000167.1:0-29327 GCA_916613615.1 Steromphala cineraria
GAAACTTTGTGTACAGACTCCTTGCCTAGTGAGGATTATAACTTGTAGCTTTGGTGGCCCTGTGGCCCCTAATAAGGGCCAGAGGGGACAAACCCTAAAAACCTGTTTTCATCTTCTCTCTATAAGGCCTAGAAAGCTAAAACTTCGTGTACAGACTCCTTGTCTAGTGAGGATTATAACGTGTAGCTTTGGTTGCCCTGTGGCCCCTAATAAGGGCCAGAGGGGCCACACCATAACAACCTATTTTCATCTTCTTCTCCAGAACCATAAGGCCTAGAAAGCTGAAACTTTGTGTACAGACTCCTTGACTAATGGGGATTATAACTTAGTGTAGCTTTGGTGGTCCTGTGGTCCCTAATAAGGGCCACAGGGCCATGCCCGTAAAACCTATTTTCATTTCTTCTCCAGAACCATAAGGCTTAGAAAGCTGAAACCCTGTGAATATACTCTTTGACTAGTAAGGATTATGATTAATAGCTTTTGTGGGCCTGTAGCACCTAACAAGGGCCTCAGGGGCCACACCTTTTAACCTATTTCATCTTTTTCTCAAGAAGCATCAGGCCTAGAAAGCTGAAACTTTGAGTGCAAACTCCTAAGTAAGGTAAGGAGGATTTCAAATTGTACATTTGGTGACCCTGTGGTCCAAAGTAAGGGGGAAACACATTTTTCAGACCCTAAAGCAAAATTGATACGAAGCTTGATGGGCTACAGAGCCACTGGCTCTATTATCTATTACATGTTTTATTTCGTGTAGTTAAACAGACAATTTCATAAGAGTCCTTGCATTCCATATCAGGACTGTTCTGACGAAAACAGTCCTGATACAGATAATGAACAAGATCTTTTATGAATGGTTGGTTGCCACGGACAACGAGGTCCAAGTGGTATGTAACATCCAAGAACAAATATTGTTCAAACTTCAGATTAGTTGATTATTGTGACAGACAAGTTATTTTGAAGCATTCTTTGAACGTTTTTCTTAAAGATTTTGTCACTCGCATCTGTAATAGTTTTAAAAAAAATTACAGTTTTTTGGTGTTCGGGACAACGCTGTCACTCGTCAGCGATAAGCAATGTATGGCGTGATGAATATTGACAGGCTTTTTATTCAAAAATCAATATTTATGATATTGCCTTTAGGAGTTTTGATGTTCATAGCAATTATGAAGCTCCGGAAAACAATGTGAAAATCTGATCATATTAAGGCTAACTGAGGGACATACAGAAACTGAAATCACACTACAGACGACAGTGTAAGTGACTTTGATATCCAATCTTCCGATTAACTTGTGCTAGAGCCACGAACACAGAGAAACATATACCACAACGCTATACGACACATAAACAATATGGCGACCCGCACACAGGGCCCTTCAAGTGGTACACGATCGAGCGCTAACACCAACGAATCCGACATTACAACCCTTAATGAGTTAAAAGAACTCATACTAGCATCTGAGAGAAACCTATCCAAAAAGATAGACCACGTTGAAACAAAATTACAAGAAACCATTGCGGTGATCAAAACAGAGCTAGATGAAACTAAGTCACGAGTTGAAAGCGCCGAGGTGACCCTAGCAGACCACAAAGATGATATCGAATCATTAAAAACAGCACAGTACGTGCAGATACGGACTACCAAATACGTACTCTCAAAAAAGAGGCTATTATGAAGGAGCTGCATGATAGGAAACCGAATCTGTTATTTAACGGAATTCCTGAAGACAAAAACGAAGATACAGAGTCCAAAATACGAGATATTCTATGCAATAATATGAACATTTCCCCCGAGAGAGTCGACAAAATAAACTTTAAATCTGTTCACAGGCTGCCCAAACCTCGATACAGGGTGCAAGAAAACAACCTACCTAGGCCCACAACTGTGATAGCTTCATTTGTTTCGATGGCAGATCGAGAATACATCTTCAGAGCAAAATCCACTCTCTACGGATCAGACATGAGTGTACAAACAGACATGCCTGTCTGCATGAAGAAGACCAGAACATTCCTAAACAAAAAGGCATACGAGCTCAGAACTGTATACAAACTATACACAAGAATCAGGATTAAAGGTATAGATCTTGTACTAGAACAGAAAAGACCAAGTGAACCTCAGACAGCCTGGAAACAAGTGCCTGTTATGATACCGGAACACCTTAAGTACTACTGAACTTGATGAGAAAATCAATCTGTACAAATAAATTGACATGATATTGTATACTTAAGATACAATACTTCAAAAACAAATTATAGTGTATTACTAATAACAGCACACTTTGATATAATAAGTATAACATACCAGATGTCTTAGTGTGATCAACAAATATGTAGTAATACTAAGTTGACAAATTAAAGTTGACTACTGATATACATTAACATATACCCAGTAAGATAAAACATGAATGAATATACCAACAATGAATATGATGTGTATGTATGTAGACATACTTTTGCATGTATAATTATATATGCATGGCGTATGTATTAATATATGGGTGCATGGATGTAATTATGCATATGTGTATATGTATATCTTACCAAAAAGAAGAAAGAAATACTACCTATCTATATATGTATGTGTGTATGTATGTGTGTATGTATGTGAGTGTATGTGACTGTATGAGTGTATAAATAATCTACTTACAAGGAGAGACAGCCTTTTCTTACAATGTCTTACATGTATGCCTATCTTACATTTAGAGACTGATATCAATGCATTGTATGAATATTGATAACAATATGTAAATTTGTATATATATATAACTACAATATCAGAAATTCTATACATGTATGAGATTAAAAGCATACATGAATATGTGTATCTAGGTATACATATAATATATATATGCTATATGTATGGTATCTAAGCACATATATATATGTGCACAAATATGATAATGAAAAGTAACTTCACTATATTTATACCCAGTAGTAAGATCTTAATTATATCTGACATTATTATTTCCACATGTGAGAAGTTATAACTATACTGGATCAGATAAGTAATGGGGATTTTTAATTTCTTTTCTGAATAATACTTTATTAATGATAGCTTTTGTGAATGTATGGCATTTCAAATTTTCATATTTTGCAAATATCCCGAACTATTGTGTCCAGTATAGATATCTTCATCTTTTCACAACCATGTATATTTACTCAAATTATAAGTACTCACCAACTTATAAGAATCATATCAATAAGAAAAAAGTCTTATACATCTGTGATGTATACTGTTTGTGAAACAGAGCTCACTTCATGTTTACTGTATGCAGGTATATGTATATATCAATACTTATTCATACACATTTTAACATTATAGATATTCATCAAAATTAATTATGATATGAAATAACCTTATATGTACCAGTGATACCTGCAATGCCTAAAGGCAGATCATCAACTATTAAAACACAGATACTTAACCACTTATTTTTTAAATAATTACTTAATATCTGAGCTAATATATACAACGCTATTACTCCTCCGTAACAACCATAAATTATTTAATATATCAGAAAAATTTAGTGGACCCTTATCTTAAGATCATTAACATTCATATTATTATCATGTATGTATTACTCAATTTATTTTCCAAATACCATAGCTGTAATACTTATTAGAAATAATCCAAATAGAACAACACTTAGGATTTGTAAGACTAACAAAAGTCATACTTTAAAAATCATAACAAATAACTTATTGACATAATAATATAAAAACACTTGCCATTAACTATATATTTAAAAACAACTTTAATAAAGACACATACTATTTAAAGACACATCAACCAGATATCTCAATGACATTATTAAATAATCCATTTAATGTTGAATCATTAAATTTAGTCAATTGTTATAGATAAAAACACTTATTTTTTATTAAAACAACAATAGCATAAAAGTTTTAACAAATAACACCTAAGCCGTATTGAAATTGACAACAGAACAGCACGTGCACAACAAGCCACGAACAAAGCATGACGTCCGCGCGCCAATCAAAACCACCGACTCGATCCCTCACCCACCGACAGACACATCACAGATTTCGCATTGTATAATTCGGATACTCACCAAATCAATGAAGGTAAGAACTTCTCGTTTGCTAAATGCGCTATGCCTTTACACTCTGTTTCATATCTTCACCATAAAAACTATCTCCATACCAAACAAAATCACTCATAACAACGCTTCACTCGTAACAATAACAATTCAACCTCATATAAACTTGCACCCGACATGAGTCACGACAAATTGAAAATACTATCTTCAAACTGCCAAGGCCTGAACAATAAACGAAAAAGAACAGATGTTTTTCGTCATTTAAAAAAGTAAAAAGGCAAACATATGTTGCCTCCAAGATACTCATTTTACAAAAGACTTAGAAAATAAAATAAAGGATGAATGGGGCTCAAAAAATTGCTTTTTCAGTTCTTATAAAAGTAACGCCAGAGGTATAGCCATATTGTTTAATGATAACTTTGACTATACTATAGATGATACTAGATATGATAAGAACGGAAACTATTTAGCATTAAAAATCAAAATCATGGAGAAGACAATTACGATTAATAACGATTTATGGACCAAATACTGATACACCAGAATTTTACCAAAAAATAATTTTAATCATTTCAGAGTTTGAATCTGATAACTTTTCTATATGTGGAGATTTTAACTTTGTACAAGATCCCAAATTAGACTATTTTAATTATAAAAACGTCAATAACACAAAAGCAAGAGAAACATGGCTAGAATATATGGAGGATAATGATTTAATAGACCCCTGGAGAGAACTAAACCCAGATACCCTAAGATATACATGGAGACAGAAAAACCCAACAAAACAAGCAAGACTAGATTACTTTATTATGTCCAAAAACCTTGAAGGCTCAATTCATGAAGCTGGCATTGATGCCGCATACAGATCTGATCATTCTATAATTTGGATTGAGTTAAAATTAAACGAAATCGAACGCGGAAAAGGATATTGGAAATTTAATAATTCCTTACTTTATGACAAAACATATGTAGATGAAATAAAAGTACTGATCAATGAAACAAAAGACCAATATAAATCGTATATTGATGAAACAGGGAAATATGTTTTTAAAATCAATGATCAAATGTTTTTTGAAACACTTTTACTAATGATTAGAGGACATACAATCAAATATTCATCATATAAGAAAAAGGAAAAACTCAAACTTAAACAGTCTCTAGAAAAAATAATAAATGACTTGGAAATGGAATTAGATACATCAAATGACATTGACTCCAAAACAAAACTTCATGAACAATTGAAAGATGCAAACACAGAATTACAGATTATTAATAAAAATGAAGTAGAAGGTATAATTTTAAGATCTAAATCAAAATGGAAGGAAGAAGGTGAAAAACCAAGTAAATTCTTCTTATCATTAGAAAACAGAAACTGCTTGAATAAAGCAATTTATAAACTAGAAAATAAACATAAAGAAATACTCACTAAAAAAGAAGATTTGATAACTGAAACCAGATCATTTTATCATAACTTGTATCAGAAAAAGTCAAGTGCAACAGTTAATTTATCAGAATTATTCAAAGATATAGAACAGGATATACCAAAGTTGTCAAAAACACAACAAGAAAACCTTGAAGGACAACTGAAATACGACGAAGTACTAAAGACTCTGAAAAAAATGAAAAATAGAGCCATTGGCTCTGTAGCTCATCAGGCTTCATTATCAATTATGCTTTATATATATTAGGGGTCACAGGACCACCAAAGCTACAATTCATAATCCTCATCAGTCAAGGAGTCTGTACACAAAGTTTCAGCTTTCTAGGCCTCATTGTTCTAGAGAAAAAGATGAAAATAGGTTTTTAGGGCGTGGCCCCTGTGACCCTTATTAGGGGTCACAGGGCCACTAAAGCTACAATTTATAATCCTTACTAGTCAAGGAGACTGTACACAAAGTTTCAGCTCTCTAGGCCTCATGGTTCTAGGGAAGAAGATCAAAATAGGTTTTTAGGGCGTGGCCTTTGTGGCCCTTATTAGGGGTCACAGGGCCACCAAAGCTACAATTAATAATCCTCACTAGTCAAGGAGTCTGTACACAAAGTTTTAGATTTCTAGGCCTCATGGTTCTAGGGAAGAAGATCAAAATAGGCTTTTAGGGCGTGGCCCCTGTGGCCCTTATTAGGGGTCACAGGGCCACCAAAGCTACAATTTATAATCCTCACTAGTCAAGGAGTCTGTACACAAAGTTTTAGATTTCTAGGCCTCATGGTTCTGGAGAAGAAGATGAAAATAGGTTTTTAGGGCGTGGCCCCTGTAGTCCTTAATAGGGGTCACAGGACCACCAAAGCTACAATTCATAATCCTCATCAGTCAAGGAGTCTGTACACAAAGTTTCAGCTTTCTAGGCCTCATTGTTCTAGAGAAAAAGATGAAAATAGGTTTTTAGGGCGTGGCCCCTGTGACCCTTATTAGGGGTCACAGGGCCACTAAAGCTACAATTTATAATCCTTACTAGTCAAGGAGACTGTACACAAAGTTTCAGCTCTCTAGGCCTCATGGTTCTAGGGAAGAAGATCAAAATAGGTTTTTAGGGCGTGGCCTTTGTGGCCCTTATTAGGGGTCACAGGGCCACCAAAGCTACAATTAATAATCCTCACTAGTCAAGGAGTCTGTACACAAAGTTTTAGATTTCTAGGCCTCATGGTTCTAGGGAAGAAGATCAAAATAGGCTTTTAGGGCGTGGCCCCTGTGGCCCTTATTAGGGGTCACAGGGCCACCAAAGCTACAATTTATAATCCTCACTAGTCAAGGAGTCTGTACACAAAGTTTTAGATTTCTAGGCCTCATGGTTCTGGAGAAGAAGATGAAAATGGTTTTTAGGGCGTGGCCCCTGTAGTCCTTAATAGGGGTCACAGGGCCACCAAAGCTACAATTTATAATCCTCACTAGTCAAGGAGTCTGTACACAAAGTTTCAGCTTTCTAGGCCTCATGGTTCTGGAGAAGAAGATGAAAAAGGTTTTTAGGACGTGGCCCCTGTGGCCCTTATTAAGGGTCACAGGGCCACCAAAGCTACAATTTATAATCCTCACTAGTCAAGGGGTCTGTACACAAAGTTTCAGCTTTCTAGGCCTCATGGTTCTGGAGAATAAGATTGAAATAGGTTTTTAGGGCATGGCCCCTGTGGCCCTTATTAGGGGTGACAGGGCCACCAAAGCTACAATTTTTAATCCTCACTAGTCAAGGAGTCTGTACACAAAGTTTCAGCTTTCCAGGCCTCATGGTTCTAGGGAAGAAGATCAAAATAGGTTTTTAGGGCGTGGCCCCTGTGGCCCTTATTAGGGGTCACAGGGCCACCAAAGCTACAATTTATAATCCTCACTAGTCAAGGAGTCTGTACACAAAGTTTTAGATTTCTAGGCCTCATGGTTCTGGAGAAGAAGATGAAAATAGGTTTTTAGGGCGTGGCCCCTGTAGTCCTTATTAGGGGTCACAGGGCCACCAAAGCTTCAATTTATAATCCTCACTAGTCAAGGAGTCTGTACACAAAGTTTCAGCTTTCTAGGCCTCATGGTTCTTGAGAAGAAGATGAAAATAGGTTTTTAGGGCATGGCCCCTGTGGCCCTTATTAGGGGTCACAGGGCCACCAAAGCTACAATTTATAATCCTCACTAGTCAAGGGGTCTGTACACAAAGTTTCAGCTTTCTAGGCCTCATGGTTCTGGAGAATAAGATTGAAATAGGTTTTTAGGGCATGGCCCCTGTGGCCCTTATTAGGGGTGACAGGGCCACCAAAGCTACAATTTTTAATCCTCACTAGTCAAGGAGTCTGTACACAAAGTTTCAGCTTTCCAGGCCTCATGGTTCTAGGGAAGAAGATCAAAATAGGTTTTTAGGGCGTGGCCCCTGTGGCCCTTATTAGGGGTCACAGGGCCACCAAAGCTACAATTTATAATCCTCACTAGTCAAGGAGTCTGTACACAAAGTTTCAGCTTTCTAGGCCACATGGTTCTTGAGAAGAAGATGAAAATAGGTTTTTAGGGCATGGCCCCTGTGGCCCTTATTAGGGGTCACAGGGCCACCAAAGCTACAATTTATAATCCTCACTAGTCAAGGGGTCTGTACACAAAGGTTCAGCTTTCTAGGCCTCATGGTTCTGGAGAAGAAGATGAAAATAGGTTTTTAGGGCATGGCCCCTGTGGCCCTTATTAGGGATGACAGGGCCACCAAAGCTACAATTTTTAATCCTCACTAGTCAAGGAGTCTGTACACAAAGTTTTAGGTTTCTAGGCCTCATAGTTCTGGAGAAGAAGATGAAAATAGGTTTTAAGGGCGTGGCCCCTGTGGCCCTTATTAGGGGTCACAGGGCCACCAAAGCTACAATTTTTAATCCTCACTAGTCAAGGAGTCTGTACACAAAGTTTTAGATTTCTAGGCCTTATGGTTCTGGAGAAGAAGTCGAAATTCCACAAAGTTTACGGACGGATGGACGGACGGATGGACGGATGGACTGACGGACGCCGGACACCATGCCATGCCATAAGCCCATCGGGCCTTACAGGCCAGATGAGCTAAAAATTGAAAAAAGCCCCGGCTCATCTGGTTTTACTGTTGAATTCTTTAAATTCTTCTGGCTCAAGCTTCACGAACACCTTATCAGATCATTGAACCTTGCATATGAAAAAGGTGAACTATCCCTGACTCAAAAACAAGGTATTATAACCTGTTTTCCAAAAAAAGGAAAACCTAAACATCTGATTAAAAATTGGCGACCAATCTCTTTACTTAACGTTGCATATAAAATCGGATCATCAACTATTGCTAACAGAATAAAAACTGTTCTACCCACTATTATAAACGAAGATCAAAAAGGATTCATGTCCAAAAGATATATTGGCGAATGTACCCGTTTAATATATGATATTATTGACTACACTGAATACATGAAAATTCCAGGTATTCTTCTCCTTATAGACTTTGAAAAAGCTTTCGACTCCGTTGATTGGGATTTTATTCAAGAAGTCCTCAAATTCTTTAATTTTGGAGAATCTATTACAAGATGGATAAATACTTTCTTTAACAATATTCAGTCCTGTGTTGTAGTAAATGGATTCCTCTCAAACTATTTTAGTGTCTCACGAGGCTGCAGACAGGGAGATCCCATTTCTCCATACGTTTTTTTACTTTGTGCTGAAATTTTAGCTATAATGATAAGAAATAATAAACAAATTAAAGGAATACGAATTGGAGAGAAAGAATATCTTATTTCTCAGTACGCTGACGACACAGCACTCATATTAAACGGCACTGAAAATTTTGTGCAGGCTACACTAGAAACTCTTCGTCAATATGCCTCCTTTTCAGGCCTAAATATTAACGTAACTAAAACTCAGGTAGTATGGATAGGCTCTCAGAAAAACTCTAACAAAAAACTTTGCAGAAACTGGAACCTGAACTGGAAAAATGACTCATTCATATTATTAGGCATTATATTTACTCATAATCCTGCAGAAATGGTCGAAAGAAACTATAAGGATAAACTAAAGACGCTCAAGCAGTCTATGAATCAATGGCTAGCAAGAGATTTAATACCCTTAGGTAGAAATGCCATTCTTAAAAGCTTACTCCTGCCACAACTTAATCATCTTTTTGCAACTTTGCCCAACCCAAACCACAAACTTATCAAAGAAATTGAACAACTATGTTTCAAATTCATATGGAAAAATAAACCCGGCAAAGTTAGTCGTGACACTATTACTAAAGATTATGACCAAGGCGGAATAAGGGCACCTGATATATTAAACCTCATCCGATCACAAAAAATATCGTGGATAAAAAGAATATTTAATACAGATTCAAAAATAAGGAACTTATTACAGAGAAGTACAAAATGTAACATAACCAACTTCATACAAACTTGCGAAACATACATAATGGAATCGGTATTAACGCCACAAACAAGTCAATTTTGGAAAGACACATTAAAATCTTGGGGCAAATTCCTAAATAAAAAATCCCAAAACGTCGAACAATTGGAGGATATCTTAACACAACCCCTATGGTTAAATGAAAATATTAAAATAGATGGCAAAATAATTAACTATAAACACTACTCAAGCAAGGGTATAACTTATATTAATGACTTATTAGACAACAATGGAACCTTCCTAACAGTGGAGCAATTAAAATGTCAATACGGATGCAAAACAAATTTCTTAGAGCGCCAAGGCATATTAGAATCCGTTAAATGTTACTGTAAATCCAGAAACATCAATATTGCCATGAAAATTGACCTCCCAATCTTACCCTTTTTTCTGAAAGATATTGTCAGAAATCCAAAAGGATGCCGAGAAATTTATGATACACTGATACAAAGTAATACCACTAAACTCCTAAAATACAGAGAAAAATGGCAAAAAGAATTAAATGAATTCATTGATGAGAACACATGGAACACGATAGAGAAGACCACCTTCAACTCATACAATAGTGTAAAGCATTCTTGGTTCAAATATAGTGTATTGCATAGGCTTCTACCAACAAACGATTTATTAACAAAAATGAAACTTAAGGAATCTAACAAATGTACCTTTTGCAAGACCGAAAAAGAATCAATAATTCATCTGTTATATGATTGCAAATATGTGAAATAAATTTGGGAAGAAATCGAAGAATGGATATTTAGCAAAACAGGAACTAATATAATATTTTCAAACAAAAACGTTGTTCTAGGATATTGCGAAAAGAGAAATTATGTACTAAATCTTATAATAACTACGACCAGCTATAACATATACAAGATGAAATTGCAAGAAAAAATACCAAATATTAAATATGTTAAGGAGGATATAAAGACCACATATAATATTGATCGCTTCAATTTTTTTGGTCATTATGTCACAATCTATTTTGAATATCATATTACACTGAATGAACCTATATGTATATGTATATATGCTATTTTTGAATGCCTTCTATTGCCTATCATCGACATGTATTAATTAAACCATATGTTTTTGTTATGATGTGGATGTTGAATATGTAACATGTTTTGTATGGAGTGTTAAAAAAAAAAAGTTTAAAAAAAAAAAAAAGATGAACCATGCTACTGTTAGAGATGGGGAAAGCAACGGGACCGGAAATAGAACTGTTGGAATGCCCATTATTCCTGTGAAAGTGAAATTGTAGAACACAGATGCGTTTATTGAGACTTATGCATTTCTTGACAATGGAAGTTCTGCTACTTTCTGCACAGAAAACTTGATGAAACGGATGAGACTGCAAGGGAGAAGAACTCAAATCACATTACACACTTTAGGTCAGAAGAAAGAAGTTGACAGCTTTATCATAAAGAATCTTGAGGTGAGCAGTCTTGAGGGAGATAATTTGATAAAACTACCAGAAGTCTACACTCAGAAACAGATACCAGTCTCAAGAGATGACATGTATGTACAAGAGGATCTAAATGAGTGGTCTTATTTGGATGAAGTTTCCTTACCTTCAATAACTGGTGAAGTGGAACTACTTATTGGAAATAATGTCCCCAGAGCTTTGGAACCATGGCAAGTCATCAATAGTGAAGGAGGAGGGCCATATGCTGTCAAGACATTGCTAGGTTGGACAGTAAGCAACCATTTGAGAGAAAGCAATGATTTTCACGGCATACAACAGTTTTCAGTCAATAGAATTGCTCTGCAAAAAGGAACAGACTTACATAAACAGTTGAGAGACTATTTCAACCATGATTTCAGTGAAAGAACAGTAGATGAAAAGCCAGAAATGTCACAAGAAGACCAACAGTTTCTCAGAATTATGAAAACTTCTGTTCAAGTGAGAGATGGACATTATCAGTTAGACTTGCCCTTCAGAGATCCAGACCTGATGATGCCAAACAACAAACCACAAGCAGTAGAAGCAATGATTTTCACGGCATACAACAGTTTTCAAACCACAAGCAGTAGAAAGAATGAACTCTTTGAAAAGAAAGCTTCTGAAGAATGAACAATATTACCAAGACTACAAGGGCTTTATTGACAAGATTCTGAAGAAAGGGTATGCTCAGAAAGTCCCTGATGACAAGTTAGACAGGTCAGATGGAAGAGTTTGGTATTTGATTCACCACGGGATATATCACCTCAAAAAGCCACCGAAAATAAGAGTCGTGTTCGATTGTT
This sequence comes from Steromphala cineraria, assembly GCA_916613615.1. Classification (NCBI taxonomy): domain Eukaryota; kingdom Metazoa; phylum Mollusca; class Gastropoda; order Trochida; family Trochidae; genus Steromphala; species Steromphala cineraria. The sequence goes on from CAKAJN010000167.1 coordinate 12,172, forward strand.
CGGCAAGGTATCAAGGTACTTCACTGAATGATCAACTGATACAAGGGCCAGATCTCACCAACACACTTCTAGGAGTCTTACTTAGATTCAGGCAAGAACCAGTAGCAATGATGTCTGACATAGAAGCCATGTTCTATCAAGTGAACGTAAACCAGGATGACTACGATGTCTTGCGCTTTCTCTGGTGGCCAGATGGGAATATGAATGAAGAATTTCAAGAATTTCAGATGAAAGTACACATCTTTGGAGCTGCTTCATCGCCAAGTTGTTCGAACTTTGCACTTCGACAAATAATAAAGGACCATGAAGACTTGAGCCCAAGTGTACACACAACCATAGAGAAGAATTTCTATGTCGATGATTGTCTCAAGTCAGTTCCGAGAAATGAAGAAGCGGTCGAACTTGTGCAAAAGTTATCCACAGCATGTCAACGAGGCGGATTTCACCTTACAAAGTGGATTAGCAATAGTAGAACAGTACTGGACAACATCCCAGAGAGTGAATTAGCCAATGAAGTGAAAGATCTAGACTTGGACAAGAACAGTTTGCCTATAGAGAGAGCACTTGGACTGAAATGGTGTGTGGAATCTGACAAGTTCAAGGTGAAGATTGAAATTGGATCCAAACCAGCCACAAGAAGAGGTATTCTCTCCATAGTAAGTTCTGTATATGACCCGCTTGGACTAGTTGCACCTTTCATTCTCCCGGCCAAGTCTCTACTACAAGAACTATGCAGACTGAAATATGGATGGGACCAAGGAGATATCAGAAAAACATCAGAGAACCTGGATCAGCTGGCTTCAGAACTTGCACAAGTTAGAAGATTTGTCTATTGACCGCTGTGTGAAGTCAACGACCCAAGACAACATTGTTTCAACACAAATTCACACCTTTGCGGATGCAAGTGAAACAGGGTATGGGACAGTGAGCTATATGAGACAGTTGGATACATCCGGTCAAGTACAATGTGCCTTCTTGATTGGGAAATCAAGAGTGGCACCGTTGAAGCAGGTCACTATCCCCAGGCTAGAACTTACAGCAGCAACTGTAGCAGTTAGAGTTAACAGTCTACTTTGCAAAGAATTAGAAATACCAGTGGAAAAGACATATTTCTGGACAGATAGTATGTCAGTGTTGGGCTACATACAGAACCAAAGTACACGGTATCAGTCATTTGTTGCTAACAGAATAGCCGTCATCCATGACATGTCAGACCAATCACAGTGGAATCATTTTTCTTCTGAAGAAAATCCAGCGGACGACGCGTCAAGAGGATTATCTCTCAAATCTGTTGACCGATGTGACAGATGGTTGCAGGGCCCAGACTTCCTCAAGCAACCAGAAGAACAGTGGTCATATCAAAAGTTGAATATCCCACCAGCCACTCAAAATGATCCAGAGGTAAAGAAAGTTTGTGCAAGTAATCTCTCTGAAATTGAAGCATCAGAAACTGTCAATAAGTTGATCGCCTACTATTCTGATTGGTTTCGTCTGAAGAAAGCTGTCGCTTGGATATTACGAGTGAAGAGTGAACTGTTAGAGAGAAGTAAACAGAAAAACAGCAGATATAATCTGAGGTCAAGAAAATCTACTGTCAAAAGTGACTCTTTAACTGTGAAGGATTTGGAAAATGCTGAAATAGCTATCTTGAAGTTTGTTCAGGGGCAAGCCTTTACAGAAGAAATAAGTCATCTGAAGAGTCAAGAAAAGACAAACAACAGTTCAAGAGGAGGAGTCCTTTATATAAACTTGACCCATTTCTCAAAGACGGATATTGCATGTCGCAGGTCGCATCGGACGAGCGAAACTGAAGGATTCATCAAAATATCCAGTCATTTTGCCAAAGAAAAGTCATGTCTCAACTCTAATCATTCAGCACATTCATCAAGCAGCTGGGCATATGGGAAGAAATTACATTCTCTCACAACTTGCAGAAAGATATTGGATTTTGAGGGCAAACTCAGCAGTTCGAAGCATATTGAACAAATGTGTTTCATGTCGGAGACTCTATTCCAGGAGCTGCGAACAGAAAATGGCCGGTGACCGGTTGATATATACAGAGCCACCCTTCACTTATGTAGGAATTGACTATTTCGGTCCATTTGTTGTCAAGCGAGCCAGAAGCCATGTCAAACGGTATGGAGTTCTTTTCACATGTTTGACAGTTCGACCCATCAATCTCGAAATGGCACATTCTTTGGACACTGATTCCTGCATATGTGCAATTCGCAGATTTATTGCACGAAGAGGACAAGTCAAATCAATTCATTCAGATAATGTAACAAATTTAGTCGGATCTGAAAGAGAACTGAGAGAACAAATAGAACAGTGGAATCAGCTGAAAATTCATGAATCTCTGTTACAGAAGAATGTGGATTGGATATTTAATCCACCAACAGCATCACATTTTGGGGGTGTCTGGGAAAGACAAATAAAAACTGTCAGAAAAGTGCTCTCTGGACTTGTGAAAGAACAGATTCTAGATGATGAAGGCTTACAAACAGTATTCTGTGAAATTGAGGCTATTATAAACAGCAGACCTTTTTCCACAGTATCAAGTGATCCAAAGGATGTGTCACCTTTGACCCCAAATCATCTTCTCCTGCTCAAGGAACCGTCAAATCTACCCCCAGGATTGTTTCGAATGAAGACCAGTATGCGAAAAGACGATGGCGACAAGTCCAATACATGTCCGATTTATTTTGGAAAAGATGGGTGCGAGAGTACTTGTCAACAAAGACAAAAATGGATTGAACCTAAGCGAAATCTCCAGGTAGTAGATATTGTAATAGTAGTTGACAGTCTATTGCCAAGATGCTCCTGGACAATGGGACGTATCTTGAATGTGTATCCTGACAAACAAGGTCATGTGCGCCAGGTACAAGTGAAAACAAAAACAAGTACTCTAGATAGACCAGTCAACAAGTTGTGTTTACTGCTAGAGAATGAGCAGTAAATTGCTTCCAGCCAAGTACAAAGGACAATGTGAAAATGTAAATAACAGTTCTTTGAATGTAAGTAATTTTGCAGATGATTTCGCCTGTATACCAGCAGGCCATGTCGCAGTCACCTCTCCACTTCGCCTGTGTACCAGCAGGCCATGTCGCAGTGACCTCTACACTTCGCCTATATATCAGTAGGCCACGTCGCAGTGACCTCTCCACTTCGCCTGTGTACCAGCAGGCCATGTCGCAGTGACCTCTACACTTCGCCTGTATATCAGTAGGCCATGTCGCAGTGACCGCTCCACTTCGCCCGTGTACCAGCAGGCCATGTCGCAGTGACCTCTACACTTCGTCTGTATATCAGCAGGCCATGTCGCGGTGACCTCTCCACTTCGCCTGTTTAATAGCAGGCTATGTACCAGTGAACTTTCCAGTTTGCCTGTGTCATCGCAGGACATATTACAAGTTTGCCTGCCTGTGTTGCTGCAGGCTATGTACCAGTGAACTTTCCAGTTTGCCTGTGGTCGCAGGCCTTGTACAATTGAACTTTTTAATTTGCTAAATGCAATATTGAAGAGACCTTTCCATTTTGAATGAGAGACTCTATTTTAGCAAGTGACTTAATGTCATATCATTTTGCCTGTGAATTTATGGACTGTAATTTCCTAGGACCTGTGAAGTTTTCACATGGAGTGTGCAGGCAGTAATAAGAAATTTCAGTGAGAGAAAAGACATTTTCAGTTTTCATTTGTTTATTGAAAAGTAATTTTGTTGCATTTTCATTATTACAAGTGATTGAATATACATTCATTTTTCCAAAGTGTTAATTTAAAGGATAAATTCTACATTGAGTTTTGGTTAAAATATCTTGACATTTATGGCACTTTCTTATATGAATGAATAATTAGTCACAGGTTGTTACTAATTAGGGGCCGGAGTGTAAGTGCCAAAAATAGATTTTGCGATCATGTGACGAAGCCGGTCATGTGACCGTGAGTTTCCGCTCGTGCAGAGCGGGCAGTATTGCTGTAACCACTGACGGGGACGGAATAAAATGTTGGCAGAACCGGAACGGTTTTCAACCTCTCTTTTGTCTTTAAATTAATATGAAGTTAGAAGATTGAGTTGACCATGAACCCTAAGGAGCCCACATACGAGACTAGCAGAAAAGTTGAATATTACACTATCCACTAATGTGACGAAAATTGAGTTTTTCAATACTAAAGAAGTTACCAAACAATACAGCCTAAACGCTTTTCTGTGATCAATTATACATCAACAAATGTTTGCAGACCATCAAAATAGCTAATCTTTCTTTAAAACCATTTTTTACTCACACCCTCAAAATAACCCTAACCCTATCCACTAATGTGACGAAAATTGAGTTTTTCAAAACGTAAGTAGTTACCAAACAATACAGCCTAAACGCTTTTCTGTGATCAATTATACATCAACAAATGTTTGCAGACCATCAAAATAACTAATCTTTCTTTAAAAACATTTTTTAACCTAACCCTCAAAATAACCCTAACCCTATCCACTAATGTGACGAAAATTTGGTTTTTCAAAATTATGAAATTTCGAAAAAAAAATACCACCTCAAAGCTTTTCTGTGATCAATAATCAATCAACAAATGTTTGCAGACCCTCAAAATAACTAATCTTTCTTTAAAACCATTTTTTAACCTAACCCTCAAAATAACCCTAACCCTATCCACTAATGTGACGAAATTGTGGTTTTTCAAAATGATGAAATTTCGAACAAAAATACCGCCTCAAAGCTTTTCTGTGATCAATTATACATCAACAAATGTTTGCAGACACTCATAATAGCTTTAGTTTCTTAAAAAACATTTTATACCCACACCCTCAAAATAACCCTAACCCTATCCACTTATGTGACAAATATGTGGTTTTTCAAAATTATGAAATTTCGAAAAAAAATACCGCCTCAATGCTTTTCTGTGATCAATTATACATCAACAAATGTTTGCAGACCCTCAAAATAACTAATCTTTCTTTAAAACCATTTTTTACTCACACCCTCAAAATAACCCTAACCCTATCCACTAATGTGACAAATATGTGGTTTTTCAAAATTATGAAATTTCGAAAAAAAATACCGCCTCAATGCTTTTCTGTGATCAATTATACATCAACAAATGTTTGCAGACCCTCAAAATAACTAATCTTTCTTTAAAACCATTTTTTACCCACACCCTCAAAATAACCCTAACCCTATCCACTAATGTGACGAAAATTGAGTTTTTCAAAACTAAAGAAGTTACCAAACAATACAGCCTAAACGCTTTTCTGTGATCAATTATACATCAACAAATGTTTTCAGACACTCATAATAGCTTTACTTTCTTAAACAACCATTTTTTACCCTAACCCTCAAAATAACCCTAACCCTATCAACTAATGTGACGAAAATGTGGTTTTTCAAAATTATGAAATTTCCAAAAAAAATACCGCCTAAGCGCTTTTCTGTGATCAATTATACATCAACAAATGTTTTCAGACTCTCATAATAGCTTTTCTTTCTTAAACAACCATTTAAAATCCACACCTTCAAAATAACCCTAACCCTATCCACTAATGTGACGAAAATGTGGTTTTTCAAAATTATGAAATTTCGAAAAAAAATACAGCCTAAGTGCTTTTCTGTGATCAATTATACATCAACAAATGTTTTCAGACTCTCATAATAGCTTTTCTTTCTTAAACAACCATTTTTAACCCTAACCCTCAAAATGACCCTAACCCTATCCATTGTGTGACGAAATTGTGGTTTTTCAAAATTATGAAATTTCGAAAAAAAATACCGCCTCAAAGCTTTACTGTGATCAATTTAAATCAACAAATGTTTGCAGACCATCAAAATAACTAATCTTTCTTTAAAACCATTTTATACCCACACCCTCAAAATAACCCTTATCCTATCCACTAATGTGACGAAAATGTGGTTTTTCAAAATTATGAAATTTCGAAAAAAAATACGTCCTAAACGCTTTTCTGTGATCAATTATACATCAACAAATGTTTTCAGACACTCAAAATAGCTTTTCTTTCTTAAACAACCATTTTAACCCTAACCCTCAAAATAACCCTAACCCTATCCACTAATGTGACGAAATTGTGGTTTTTCAAAATCATGAAATTTCAAACAAAAATACCGCCTCAAAGCTTTTCTGTAATCAATTATACATCAACAAATGTTTGCACACCCTCAAAATAACTAATCTTTCTTTAAAACCATTTTATACCCAAATCCTCAAAATAACCCTAACCCAATCCACTAATGTGAAGAAAATTGAGTTTTTAAAAACTAAAGAAGTTACCAAACAATACAGCCTAAACGCTTTTCTGTGATCAAGTATACATCAACAAATGTTTGCAGACTTTCAAAATAACTAATCTTTCTTTAAAACGATTTTTTAACCTAACCCTCACAATAACCCTAACCCTATCCACTAATGTGACGAAAATTGAGTTTTTTAAAACTGAAGAAGTTACAAACAATACAGCCTAAACGCTTTTCTGTGATCAATTATACATCAACAAATGTTTTCAGACACTCATAATAGCTTTACTTTCTTAAACAACCATTTTTACCCTAACCCTCAAAATAACCCTAACCCTATCCACTATTGTGAGGAAAATGTGGTTTTTCAAAATTATGAAATTTCCAAAAAAAATACCGCCTAAGCGCTTTTCTGTGATCAATTATGCATCAACAAATGTTTTCAGACTCTCATAATAGCTTTTCTTTCTTAAACAACTATTTTTTACCCTAACCCTCAAAATAACCCTAACCCTATCCACTAATGTGACGAAATTGTGGTTTTTCAAAATTATGAAATTTCGAAAAAAAATACCGCCTCAAAGCTTTTCTGTGATCAATTATACATCAACAAATGTTTTCAGACACTCATAATAGCTTTTCTTTCTTAAACAACCATTTTTAACCCTAACCCTCAAAATAACCTTAACCCTATCCATTGATGTGACGAAATTGTGGTTTTTCAAAATTATGAAATTTCGAAAAAAAATACCGCCTCAAAGGTTTTCTGTGATCAATTATACATCAACAAATGTTTGCAGACGCTCAAAATAACAAATCTTTCCTTAAAACAATTTTTTACCTAACCCTCAAAATAACCCTAACCCTATCCACTAATGTGACGAAAATTTAGTTTTTCAAAACTAAAGAAGTTACCAAACAATACAGCCTAAACGCTTTTCTGTGATCAATTATACATCAACAAATGTTTTCAGACACTCATAATAGCTTTTCTTTCTTAAACAACCATTTTTCACCCTAACCGTCAAAATAACCCTAACCCTATCCATTAATGTGACGAATATGTGGTTTTTCAAAACTTAAGAAATTTCGAAAACAAAATACCTCCTAAACGCTTTTCTGTGATCAATTTTACATCAACAAATGTTTGCAGACGCTCAAAATAACAAACTTTCTTTAAAACCAGTTTTTACTTAACCCTCAAAATAACCCTAACCCTATCCACTAATGTGACGAAAATTGAGTTTTTCAAAACTAAAGAAGTTACCAAACCATACAGCCTTAACGCTTTTCTGTGATCAATTATACATCAACAAATGTTTTCAGACACTCATAATAGCTTTTCTTTCTTAAACAACCATTTTTTACCTTAACCCTGAAAATAACCCTAACCCTATCCACTAATGTGACGAATATGTGGTTTTTCAAAACTGAAGAAATTTCGAAAAAAATACCTCCTAAACGCTTTTCTGTGATCAATTATACATCAACAAATGTTTGCAGAAGCTCAAAATAACTAATCTTTCTTAAAAATTATATTTACCTAACCCTCAAAATAACCCTAACCCTATCCACTTATGTGACGAAAATTGAGTTTTTCAAAACTAAAGAAGTTATCAAACAATACAGCCTAAACGCTTTTCTGTGATCAATTATACATCAACAAATGTTTTCAGACACTCATAATGGCTTTTCATTCTTAAACAACCATTTTTTACCCTAACCCTGAAAATAACCCTAACGCTGTCCACTAATGTGACGAAAATGTGGTTTTTCAAAATTATGAAATTTCGAAAAAAAATACCGCCTCAAAGCTTTTCTGTGATCAATTTAAATCAAAAAATGTTTGCAGACCATCAAAATAACTAATCTTTCTTTAAAACCATTTTTTAACCTAACCCTGAAAATAACCCTAAGCCTATCCACTAATGTGACGAAAATTTAGTTTTTCAAAACTAAAGAAGTCACCAAACAATACAGCCTAAACGCTTTTCTGTGATTAATTATACATCAAATAATGTTTGCAGACCATCAAATTAACTCATCTTTCTTAAAAACCATTTTTTAACCTAACCCTGAAAACAACCCTAACCCTATCCACTAATATGACGAAAATTTAGTTTTTCAAAACTAAAGAAGTTACCAAACAATACAGCCTAAACGCTTTTCTGTGATTAATTATACATCAAATAATGTTTGCAGACCATCAAATTAACTCATCTTTCTTTAAAACCATTTTTTAACCTAACCCTGAAAACAACCCTAACCCTATCCACTAATGTGACGAAAATTGAGTTTTTCAAAACTAAAGAAGTTACCAAACAATACAGCCTTAACGCTTTTCTTTGATCAATTATACATCAACAAATGTTTGCAGACACTCATAATAGCTTTTCTTTCTTAAACAACCATTTTTTACCGTAACCCTCAAAATAACCCTAACCTTATCCACTAATGTGACGAAAATGTATTTTTTCAAAATTATGAAATTTCGAAAAAAATACCTCCTAAACGCTTTTCTGTGATCAATTATACATCAACAAATGTTTGCAGACTTTCAAAATAACTAATCTTTCTTTAAAACCGTTTTTCAACCTAACCCTGAAAATAACCCTAACCCTATCCACTAATGTGACGAAAATTGAGTTTTTCAAAATTAAAGAAGTTACCAAACAATACAGCCTAAACGCTTTTCTGTGATCAAGTATACATCAACAAATGTTTGCAGACTTTCAAAATAACTAATCTTATTTTTAAACCACTTTTTAACCTAACCCTGAAAATAACCCTAACCCTATCCACTAATGTGACAAAATGTGGTTTTCCAAAATTTTAAAATTTCGAGAAAAAAAATACCGCCTCAAAGCTTTTTGTGATCAATTATACATCAACAAATGTTTTCAGATACTCATTTTAGCTTTTCTTTCTTAAACAACCATTTTTAACCTAACCCTGATAATAACCCTAACCCTAACCAATAATGTGACGAAATTGTGGTTTGTCAAAATTATGAAATTTCGAAAAAAAATACCGCCTCAAAGCTTTTCTGTGATCAATTATACATCAACAAATGTTTGCAGACCCTCAAAATAACTAATCTTTCTTTAAATCCATTTTATACCCACACCCTCAAAATAACCCTAACCCTATCCACTTATGTGACGAAAATTGAGTTTTTCAAAACTAAAGAAGTTACCAAACAATACAGCCTAAACGCTTTCTGTGATCAATTATACATCAACAAATGTTTCCAGACCATCAAAATAACTCATCTTTCTTTAAAACCATTTTTTACCCACACCCTCAAAATAACCCTAACCCTATCCACTAATGTGACGAAAATTTAGTTTTTCAAAACTAAAGAAGTTACCAAACAATAAAGCCTTAACGTTTTTCTGTGATCAATTATACATCAACAAATGTTTGCAGACCCTCAAAATAACTAATTTTTCTTTAAAACCAGTTTTTTAACCTAACCCTCAAAATAACCCTAACCCTATCCACTAATGTGACGAAAATTTAATTTTTCAAAACTAAAGAAGTTACCAAACAATACAGCCTAAACGCTTTTCTGTGATCAATTATACATCAACAAATGTTTTCAGACACCCATAATAGCTTTTCTTTCTTAAACAACCATTTTTTACCCTAACCCTGAAAATAAACCTAATCCTATCCACTAATGTGACGAAAATGTGGTTTTTCAAAATTATGAAATTTCGAAAAAAAATACCGCCTCAAAGCTTTTCTGTGATCAATTATACATCAACAAATGTTTGCAGACCCTCAAAATAACTAATCTTTCTTAAACAACCATTTTTAACCCTAACCCTGAAAATAACCCTAACCCTATCCACTAATGTGACGAAAATGTGGTTTTTCAAAATAAAGAAAGAAACCAAACAATACAGCCTAAACGATTTTATGTTATCAATTATACATCAACAAATATTTTCAAACACTCATAATATCTTTAGTTTCTTAAACAACCATTTTTTACCCACACCCTCAAAATAACCCTAACCCTATCCACTAATGTGACGAAAATGTGGTTTTTCAAAATTATGAAATTTCGAAAAAGAATACCGCCTCAAAGCTTTTCTGTGATCAATTATACATCAACAAATGTTTGCAGACCCTCAAAGTAACTAATCTTTCTTTAAAACCTTTTTTAACCTAACCCTCACAATAACCCTGACCCTATCCACTAATGTGACGAAAATTTAGTTTATCAAAATAAAGGAAGAAACCAAACAATACAGCCTAAACGATTTTATGTTATCAATTATATATCAACAAATATTTTCAAACACTCATAATAGCTTTAGTTTCTTAAACAACCATTTTTTACCCACACCCTCAAAATAACCCTAACCCTATCCACTAATGTGACGAAAATGTGGTTTTTCAAAATTATGAAATTTCGAAAAAGAATACCGCCTCAAAGCATTTCTGTGATCAATTATACATCAACAAATGTTTGCAGACCCTCAAAATAACTAATATTTCTTTAAAACCATGTTTTACCCACACCCTCAAAATAACCCTAACCCTATCCACTAATGTGACGAAAATGTGGTTTTTAAAAATTATGAAATTTCGAAAACAAAATACCGCCTCAAAGCTTTTCTGTGATCAATTATACATCAACAAAAGTTTGCAGACCCTCAAAATAACTAATCTTTCTTTTAAACCATTTTTTTACCCACACCCTCAAAATAACCCTGACCCTTTCCACTAATGTGACGAAAATGTGGTTTTTCAAAACTAAAGAAGTTACCAAACAATACAGCCTAAACGCATTTCTGTGATCAATTATACATCAACAAATGTTTTCAGACACTCAAAATAGCTTTTCTTTCTTAAACAACCATTTTTTACCCTAACCCTAAAAATAACCCTAACCCTATCCAGTAATGTGACGAAAATTGAGTTTTTCAAAACTAAAGAAGTTACCAAACAATACAGCCTAAACGCTTTTCTGTGATCAATTATACATCAACAAATGTTTTCAGACACTCATAATAGCTTTCTTTTTTAAACAACCATTTTTTACCCTAACCCTGAAAATAACCCTAACCCTATCCAATAATGTGAAGATGTGGTTTTTCAAAATTATGAAATTTCGAAAAAAATACCGCCTCAAGGCTTTTCTGTGATCAATTATACATCGACAAATGTTTGCAGACCCTTAAAATAACTTATCTTTCTTAAACAACCAGTTTTAACCCTAACCCTCAAAATAACCCAAACACTATCCACTAATGTGACGAAAATGTGGTTTTTCAAAATTATGAAATTTCGAAAAAAAATACCGCCTCAAAGCTTTTCTGTGATCAATTATACATCAACAAATGTTTGCAGACCCTCAAAATAACTAATCTTTCTTTAAAACAATTTTTTACCCACACCCTCAAAATAACCCTAACCCTATCCACTAATGTGACGAAAATTGAGTTTTTTAAAACTAAATAAGTTACCAAACAATACAGCCTAACCGCTTTTCTGTGATCAATGATACATCAACAAATGTTTTCAGACACTCATAATAGCTGTACTTTCTTAAACAAACATTTTTTACCCTATTCCTCAAATTAACCCTAACACTATCCACTAATGTGACGAAAATGTGGTGTTTCAAAATTAAGAAATTTCGGAAAAAAATACCGCCTCAAAGCTTTTCTGTGATCAATTATACATCAACAAATGTTTGCAGACACTCATAATAGCTTTTCTTTCTTTAACAAATTTTTTTTACCCTAACCCTGAAAATAACCCTAACCCTATCCACTAATGTGACGAAAATGTGGTTTTTCAAAATTTTGAAATTTCGAAAAAAAATACCTCCTAAACGCTTTTCTGTGATCAATTATACATCAACAAATGTTTGCAGACACTCATAATAACTAATCTTTCTTAAACAACCATTTTTAACCCTAACCCTGAAAATAACCCTAACCCTATCCACTAATGTGACGAAAATGTGGTTTTTCAAAATTATGAAATTTCGAAAAAAAATACCGCCTCAAAGCTTTTCTGTGATCAATTATACATCAACAAATGTTTGCAGACCCTCAAAATAACTAATCTTTCTTTAAAACCTTTTTTTACCTACACCCTCAAAATAACCCTAACCCTATCCACTAATGTGACGAAAATTGAGTTTTTCAAAACTAAAGAAGTTACCAAACAATACAGCCTAAACGCTTTTCTGTGATCAATTATATATCAACAAATGTTTTCAGACACTCATAATAGCTTTTCTTTCTTAAACAACCATTTTTTACCCTAATCCTGAAAATAACCCTAACCCTATCCACTAATGTGACGAAAATGTGTTTTTTCAAAATTATGAAATTTCGAAAAAAAATACCGCCTTAAAGCTTTTCTGTGATCAATTATACATCAACAAATGTTTGCAGACACTCATAATAGCTTTTCTTTCTTAAACAACCATTTTTTACCCACACCCTCAAAATAACCCTAACCCTATCCACTAATGTGACGAAAATTGAGTTTTTCAAAACTAAAGAAGTTACCAAACAATAAAGCCTAAACGTTTTTCTGTGATCAATTATGCATCAACAAATGTTTGCAGACCCTCAAAATAACTAATTTTTCTTTAAAACCAGTTTTTTAACCTAACCCTCAAAATAACCCTAACCCTATCCACTAATGTGACGAAAATTTAATTTTTCAAAACTAAAGAAGTTACCAAACAATACAGCCTAAACGCTTTTCTGTGATCAATTATACATCAACAAATGTTTTCAGACACCCATAATAGCTTTTCTTTCTTAAACAACCATTTTTTACCCTAACCCTGAAAATAACCCTAATCCTATCCACTAATGTGACGAAAATGTGGTTTTTCAAAATTATGAAATTTCGAAAAAAAATACCGCCTCAAAGCTTTTCTGTGATCAATTATACATCAACAAATGTTTGCAGACCCTCAAAATAACTAATCTTTCTTAAACAACCATTTTTAACCCTAACCCTGAAAATAACCCTAACCCTATCCACTAATGTGACGAAAATGTGGTTTTTCAAAATAAAGGAAGAAACCAAACAATACAGCCTAAACGATTTTATGTTATCAATTATACATCAACAAATATTTTCAAACACTCATAATAGCTTTAGTTTCTTAAACAACCATTTTTTACCCTCACCCTCAAAATAACCCTAACCCTATCCACTAATGTGACGAAAATGTGGTTTTTCAAAATTATGAAATTTCGAAAAAGAATACCGCCTCAAAGCTTTTCTGTGATCAATTATACATCAACAAATGTTTGCAGACCCTCAAAATAACTAATCTTTCTTTAAAACCTTTTTTAACCTAACCCTCACAATAACCCTAACCCTATCCACTAATGTGACGAAAATTAAGTTTATCAAAATAAAGGAAGAAACCAAACAATACAGCCTAAACGATTTTATGTTATCAATTATATATCAACAAATATTTTCAAACACTCATAATAGCTTTAGTTTCTTAAACAACCATTTTTTACCCACACCCTCAAAATAACCCTAACCCTATCCACTAATGTGACGAAAATGTGGTTTTTCAAAATTATGAAATTTCGAAAAAGAATACCGCCTCAAAGCATTTCTGTGATCAATTATACATCAACAAATGTTTGCAGACCCTCAAAATAACTAATATTTCTTTAAAACCATGTTTTACCCACACCCTCAAAATAACCCTAACCCTATCCACTAATGTGACGAAAATGTGGTTTTTAAAAATTATGAAATTTCGAAAACAAAATACCGCCTCAAAGCTTTTCTGTGATCAATTATACATCAACAAAAGTTTGCAGACCCTCAAAATAACTAATCTTTCTTTTAAACCATTTATTTACCCACACCCTCAAAATAACCCTGACCCTTTCCACTAATGTGACGAAAATGTGGTTTTTCAAAACTAAAGAAGTTACCAAACAATACAGCCTAAACGCATTTCTGTGATCAATTATACATCAACAAATGTTTTCAGACACTCAAAATAGCTTTTCTTTCTTAAACAACCATTTTTTACCCTAACCCTGAAAATAACCCTAACCCTATCCACTAATGTGACGAAAATTGAGTTTTTCAAAACTAAAGAAGTTACCAAACAATACAGCCTAAACGCTTTTCTGTGATCAATTATACATCAACAAATGTTTTCAGACACTAAAAATAGCTTTTCTTTCTTTAACAAATTTTTTTTACCCTAACCCTGAAAATAACCCTAACCCTATCCACTAATGTGACGAAAATGTGGTTTTTCAAAATTTTGAAATTTCGAAAAAAAATACCTCCTAAACGCTTTTCTGTGATCAATTATACATCAACAAATGTTTGCAGACCCTCATAATAACTAATCTTTCTTAAACAACCATTTTTAACCCTAACCCTGAAAAGAACCCTAACCCTATCCACTAATGTGACGAAAATGTGGTTTTTCAAAATTATGAAATTTCGAAAAAAAATACCGCCTCAAAGCTTTTCTGTGATCAATTATACATCAACAAATGTTTGCAGACCCTCAAAATAACTAATCTTTCTTTAAAACAATTTTTTACCCACACCCTCAAAATAACCCTAACCCTATCCACTAATGTGACGAAAATTGAGTTTTTTTAAACTAAATAAGTTACCAAACAATACAGCCTAACCGCTTTTCTGTGATCAATGATACATCAACAAATGTTTTCAGACACTCATAATAGCTGTACTTTCTTAAACAACCATTTTTTACCCTAACCCTCAAATTAACCCTAACACTATCCACTAATGTGACGAAAATGTGGTGTTTCAAAATTAAGAAATTTCGGAAAAAAATACCGCCTCAAAGCTTTTCTGTGATCAATTATACATCAACAAATGTTTGCAGACACTCATAATAGCTTTTCTTTCTTTAACAAATTTTTTTTACCCTAACCCTGAAAATAACCCTAACCCTATCCACTAATGTGACGAAAATGTGGTTTTTCAAAATTTTGAAATTTCGAAAAAAAATACCTCCTAAACGCTTTTCTGTGATCAATTATACATCAACAAATGTTTGCAGACCCTCATAATAACTAATCTTTCTTAAACAACCATTTTTAACCCTAACCCTGAAAATAACCCTAACCCTATCCACTAATGTGACGAAAATGTGGTTTTTCAAAATTATGAAATTTCGAAAAAAAATACCGCCTCAAAGCTTTTCTGTGATCAATTATACATCAACAAATGTTTGCAGACCCTCAAAATAACTAATCTTTCTTTAAAACCATTTTTTACCCACACCCTCAAAATAACCCTAACCCTATCCACTAATGTGACGAAAATTGAGTTTTTCAAAACTAAAGAAGTTACCAAACAATACAGCCTAAACGCTTTTCTGTGATCAATTATACATCAACAAATGTTTTCAGACACTCATAATAGCTTTCTTTTTTAAACAACCATTTTTTACCCTAACCCTGAAAATAACCCTAACCCTATCCAAAAATGTGACGAAAATGTGGTTTTTCAAAATTATGAAATTTCGAAAAAAATACCTCCTAAACGCTTTTCTGTGATCAATTATACATCAATAAATGTTTGCAGACCCTCAAAATAACTAATCTTTCTTAAACAACCAGTTTTAACCCTAACCCTCAAAATAACCCAAACACTATCCACTAATGTGACGAAAATGTGGTTTTTCAAAATTATGAAATTTCGAAAAAAAATACCGCCTCAAAGCTTTTCTGTGATCAATTATACATCAACAAATGTTTGCAGACCCTCAAAATAACTAATCTTTCTTTAAAACAATTTTTTACCCACACCCTCAAAATAACCCTAAGCCTATCCACTAATGTGACGAAAATTGAGTTTTTTTAAACTAAATAAGTTACCAAACAATACAGCCTAACCGCTTTTCTGTGATCAATGATACATCTACAAATGTTTTCAGACACTCATAATAGCTGTACTTTCTTAAACAACCATTTTTTACCCTAACCCTCAAATTAACCCTAACACTATCCACTAATGTGATGAAAATGTGGTGTTTCAAAATTAAGAAATTTCGGAAAAAAATACCGCCTCAAAGCTTTTCTGTGATCAATTATACATCAACAAATGTTTGCAGACACTCATAATAGCTTTTCTTTCTTTAACAAATTTTTTTTACCCTAACCCTGAAAATAACCCTAACCCTATCCACTAATGTGACGAAAATGTGGTTTTTCAAAATTTTGAAATTTCGAAAAAAAATACCTCCTAAACGCTTTTCTGTGATCAATTATACATCAACAAATGTTTGCAGACCCTCATAATAACTAATCTTTCTTAAACAACCATTTTTAACCCTAACCCTGAAAATAACCCTAACCCTATCCACTAATGTGACGAAAATGTGGTTTTTCAAAATTATGAAATTTCGAAAAAAAATACCGCCTCAAAGCTTTTCTGTGATCAATTATACATCAACAAATGTTTGCAGACCCTCAAAATAACTAATCTTTCTTTAAAACAATTTTTTACCCACACCCTCAAAATAACCCTAACCCTATCCACTAATGTGACGAAAATTGAGTTTTTTTAAACTAAATAAGTTACCAAACAATACAGCCTTACCGCTTTTCTGTGATCAATGATACATCAACAAATGTTTTCAGACACTCATAATAGCTGTACTTTCTTAAACAACCATTTTTTACCCTAACCCTCAAATTAACCCTAACACTATCCACTAATGTGACGAAAATGTGGTGTTTCAAAATTAAGAAATTTCGGAAAAAAATACCGCCTCAAAGCTTTTCTGTGATCAATTATACATCAACAAATGTCTGCGGACACTCATAATAGCTTTTCTTTCTTTAACAAATTTTTTTTACCCTAACCCTGAAAATAACCCTAACCCTATCCAC
>CAKAJN010000168.1:7500-10000 GCA_916613615.1 Steromphala cineraria
GGCTCCACTCCTGGTGGTGCCCTTCCGTCAATTCCTTTAAGTTTCAGCTTTGCAACCATACTTCCCCTGGAACCCGAAGACTTTCGTTTTCGGTAGGCCTCCCGCCGAGTCGAATAGAGCAACGCCGACGGGCTGCCAGTTGGCATAGTTTACGGTCAGAACTACGACGGTATCTGATCGTCTTCGAACCTCTGACTTTCGTTCTTGATTAATGAAAACATACTTGGCAAATGCTTTCGCTGTAGGGCGTCTTACGACGATCCAAGAATTTCACCTCTAACGCCGTAATACGGATGCCCCCGCCCTGTTCCTCTTAATCATTACCCCTGAGCTCCAAAAACCAGCAAAATAGGATCCGGGGTCCTATTCCATTATTCCATGCACCATTATACAGGCGGGCAGTGCCTGCTATTGAACACTCTAATTTTTTCAAAGTAAACTCTCCAGCCACTCGAGCAGGCCACTCAGTCAAGAGCAACCTTTTTGAGAGGTCTGGCAAGGGGGACGACACCGCGCAGTACCCGAGCCATTGAAGCAAGGGACCGACGCGAACGACCCTGAGATCCAACTACGAGCTTTTTAACCACAACAACTTTAATATACGCTATTGGAGCTGGAATTACCGCGGCTGCTGGCACCAGACTTGCCCTCCAATAGATCCTCGTGCACACGTTTAGAGTGCACTCATTCCAATTACGGGGCCTCGAAAGAGTTTATATTTTTATACCATCTTGTAGACCACATATTAAAGTACACAGCGCATGTTTCAGAAGAACAGCGACATTTAAATTAAAGGCTTTATCGCTCTAGCAATATCGTTCACCTAGTTGTTTTCAGTTATCCATTCACAAGTGCCGCAACTGATTACAAAAACCCCTTTACGGGCTCTCTAACTCTTTCATTTATAAAGATATTTTAACATTTTATACCTAGTTTTAAAGGAAATTTATAGCCCTACTTGGACATGTATTCATAAATGTTGCGCTGGTATAACTAAGCAAACTACAGCGCCCGCAAGATGACCGCCGGACAATTTTGCTTCAAATTAATTACCTTTGCGGCGCTTCTAACACCCTGACCATTTGAGATATTATTGTATATTTGGGCTCATTTTAAAGGCATTAAAATTCCCTTCATTTTGATATATTACACATCCCGGTAAACTAATTGTTGTAGATTCTACAAGCCCCGATGCAACATTTTTAAGAACTTCAGGCTGCCGATAAACTTGTGTCGGGACTTCTCACACTTACACAATCATAGATAAATTAAAACAAAATAGATCAAAATAAAGCCCTTTTTATGCGCTACATTTTACACTATCTCCGCCGTCATAGGTGTTTTTAATTTTAAAGAAAAACGACCCGATGTATCGTAAACGACGGACGTGAGAGTTACCGACAAGCCGCGCCACCAACAAAACTTATTAAAGTTGACAATTTCTATTTTGCGGGACATCCTCAGCGTTTACTTATGCCCCGATACCAACAAATGAGGTATCGTTAGAAAGGTTTTTTATCAGGCTAGCCGCTCATGCTATTTTATTCCAAGTTTTAAAGACGGTAACGTCACAACGGGTGCCGCAACATGTGCGACAGCAAGGTTTCAGAGCTTGTTGCGCACTTTGCGGGCTTTCCTCCACCTTTACAAATTGTGCAGTCTTAGCAAGTGATATGTCATTTTGTAGCTTATTCAACAAGGAATAATTTCCACTCATTTGTAACCTTGCGTGCTTTGTATTTTTTTAGTTATTAGCCCCGCAAGAAATGTCGAAACTGTTCTCAACATTAGTTTCTCATATTGCATTATTATTTTACAAGTTTTTCTTCGATTTACTCTTTCTAAATTGTAATATACCTTAATTAAACACTTGTGCAGAAGCTTCAATCACTGGGAAAGGTAAGTATATTATCTATTCATTAGCGACATCCCGCGAAACAATGGGAGAGGGAAGCCGACTTGGCCGACCTACGGAAAAGGTCAATCAGCGCGGCTTTTGCCGTGTATTGTTACGGGACGCATAGCGCCTTTAAAACTGAATGGACACCAATCAAAGACATGCCGTCTTAAAGTTTACTTCATTGTCTACATTTGGATGTGTTCACTGCAAACGCGCTCCCCTTTGTTTGGCCACCATAATCCCCGAAACTTAGACAATGGTGTTGCGAAGCCGTCGGATGCACCAATCTGCGCGCTTACATCATTTCAATCTTTCGGCTTTTCCTCTCTAACAATTACTGCACGCACCTGTCATAAAGATAATGTTCACGATTTAAATTTTATATTTTTTCAAACAAGATTGTTTCATTTCTAAACAATATAGTTTTTCTACTTATTCCATTTATCAAAAAAGGCCTACAGCACCCGGTGTTCCCAGGCGGTCACCCATCCAAGTACTCTCCGGGCCCGACGTTGCTTAACTTCGGTGATCGGACGAGAACCGGTGTGTTCAACGTGGTATGGCCGTAGGCTACTTTAGCTCATAATTTTAATAACTAAG
>CAKAJN010000168.1:17500-20000 GCA_916613615.1 Steromphala cineraria
CTTTTTAACCACAACAACTTTAATATACGCTATTGGAGCTGGAATTACCGCGGCTGCTGGCACCAGACTTGCCCTCCAATAGATCCTCGTGCACACGTTTAGAGTGCACTCATTCCAATTACGGGGCCTCGAAAGAGTTTATATTTTTATACCATCTTGTAGACCACATATTAAAGTACACAGCGCATGTTTCAGAAGAACAGCGACATTTAAATTAAAGGCTTTATCGCTCTAGCAATATCGTTCACCTAGTTGTTTTCAGTTATCCATTCACAAGTGCCGCAACTGATTACAAAAACCCCTTTACGGGCTCTCTAACTCTTTCATTTATAAAGATATTTTAACATTTTATACCTAGTTTTAAAGGAAATTTATAGCCCTACTTGGACATGTATTCATAAATGTTGCGCTGGTATAACTAAGCAAACTACAGCGCCCGCAAGATGACCGCCGGACAATTTTGCTTCAAATTAATTACCTTTGCGGCGCTTCTAACACCCTGACCATTTGAGATATTATTGTATATTTGGGCTCATTTTAAAGGCATTAAAATTCCCTTCATTTTGATATATTACACATCCCGGTAAACTAATTGTTGTAGATTCTACAAGCCCCGATGCAACATTTTTAAGAACTTCAGGCTGCCGATAAACTTGTGTCGGGACTTCTCACACTTACACAATCATAGATAAATTAAAACAAAATAGATCAAAATAAAGCCCTTTTTATGCGCTACATTTTACACTATCTCCGCCGTCATAGGTGTTTTTAATTTTAAAGAAAAACGACCCGATGTATCGTAAACGACGGACGTGAGAGTTACCGACAAGCCGCGCCACCAACAAAACTTATTAAAGTTGACAATTTCTATTTTGCGGGACATCCTCAGCGTTTACTTATGCCCCGATACCAACAAATGAGGTATCGTTAGAAAGGTTTTTTATCAGGCTAGCCGCTCATGCTATTTTATTCCAAGTTTTAAAGACGGTAACGTCACAACGGGTGCCGCAACATGTGCGACAGCAAGGTTTCAGAGCTTGTTGCGCACTTTGCGGGCTTTCCTCCACCTTTACAAATTGTGCAGTCTTAGCAAGTGATATGTCATTTTGTAGCTTATTCAACAAGGAATAATTTCCACTCATTTGTAACCTTGCGTGCTTTGTATTTTTTTAGTTATTAGCCCCGCAAGAAATGTCGAAACTGTTCTCAACATTAGTTTCTCATATTGCATTATTATTTTACAAGTTTTTCTTCGATTTACTCTTTCTAAATTGTAATATACCTTAATTAAACACTTGTGCAGAAGCTTCAATCACTGGGAAAGGTAAGTATATTATCTATTCATTAGCGACATCCCGCGAAACAATGGGAGAGGGAAGCCGACTTGGCCGACCTACGGAAAAGGTCAATCAGCGCGGCTTTTGCCGTGTATTGTTACGGGACGCATAGCGCCTTTAAAACTGAATGGACACCAATCAAAGACATGCCGTCTTAAAGTTTACTTCATTGTCTACATTTGGATGTGTTCACTGCAAACGCGCTCCCCTTTGTTTGGCCACCATAATCCCCGAAACTTAGACAATGGTGTTGCGAAGCCGTCGGATGCACCAATCTGCGCGCTTACATCATTTCAATCTTTCGGCTTTTCCTCTCTAACAATTACTGCACGCACCTGTCATAAAGATAATGTTCACGATTTAAATTTTATATTTTTTCAAACAAGATTGTTTCATTTCTAAACAATATAGTTTTTCTACTTATTCCATTTATCAAAAAAGGCCTACAGCACCCGGTGTTCCCAGGCGGTCACCCATCCAAGTACTCTCCGGGCCCGACGTTGCTTAACTTCGGTGATCGGACGAGAACCGGTGTGTTCAACGTGGTATGGCCGTAGGCTACTTTAGCTCATAATTTTAATAACTAAGTACATACCTACATTCATACGACTTGGCGGCAAATGCAATTACACTGCAAAAATAAAGTTTGTTACGTTTCGGGCCATATACCGTATTAATTGTTGTGTGCGCGACATATTTTGCGGGACTTCTACTGCGTTTATCATGAAGCGCATATACATGTAACTTACATCAATTTAAAGACAATGTCAATGCCTTTTTAGCGATTGTTTAACATTTGATATATCATGTATATGACAATAGTTATGTGACCCGCAAAAAGGGTGGTTAAATCGGCGTAAAGTTTGAAAAATTACAAGTCTGCGTGTGCTATTTGCGAACTCTTTTGCGGGACGTCTAGTGCGTTTACCATGAAGAACATATACATGTTACTTACATCGATTTAAAGACAATTTCAAGGCCTTTTTGGCGATTGTTTTACATTTGATATATCATGTCTGTGACAAAAGTTATGAGGCCCGCAAAAAGGGTGGTTTAATCGGCGTAAAGTTTGAAAAATTACAAGTCTGTGTGCTATTTGCGAACTCTTTTGCGGGACGTCTAGTGCGTTTACCATGAAGTACATATACATGTTACTTACATCG
>CAKAJN010000168.1:27500-29283 GCA_916613615.1 Steromphala cineraria
CACATCCCGGTAAACTAATTGTTGTAGATTCTACAAGCCCCGATGCAACATTTTTAAGAACTTCAGGCTGCCGATAAACTTGTGTCGGGACTTCTCACACTTACACAATCATAGATAAATTAAAACAAAATAGATCAAAATAAAGCCCTTTTTATGCGCTACATTTTACACTATCTCCGCCGTCATAGGTGTTTTTAATTTTAAAGAAAAACGACCCGATGTATCGTAAACGACGGACGTGAGAGTTACCGACAAGCCGCGCCACCAACAAAACTTATTAAAGTTGACAATTTCTATTTTGCGGGACATCCTCAGCGTTTACTTATGCCCCGATACCAACAAATGAGGTATCGTTAGAAAGGTTTTTTATCAGGCTAGCCGCTCATGCTATTTTATTCCAAGTTTTAAAGACGGTAACGTCACAACGGGTGCCGCAACATGTGCGACAGCAAGGTTTCAGAGCTTGTTGCGCACTTTGCGGGCTTTCCTCCACCTTTACAAATTGTGCAGTCTTAGCAAGTGATATGTCATTTTGTAGCTTATTCAACAAGGAATAATTTCCACTCATTTGTAACCTTGCGTGCTTTGTATTTTTTTAGTTATTAGCCCCGCAAGAAATGTCGAAACTGTTCTCAACATTAGTTTCTCATATTGCATTATTATTTTACAAGTTTTTCTTCGATTTACTCTTTCTAAATTGTAATATACCTTAATTAAACACTTGTGCAGAAGCTTCAATCACTGGGAAAGGTAAGTATATTATCTATTCATTAGCGACATCCCGCGAAACAATGGGAGAGGGAAGCCGACTTGGCCGACCTACGGAAAAGGTCAATCAGCGCGGCTTTTGCCGTGTATTGTTACGGGACGCATAGCGCCTTTAAAACTGAATGGACACCAATCAAAGACATGCCGTCTTAAAGTTTACTTCATTGTCTACATTTGGATGTGTTCACTGCAAACGCGCTCCCCTTTGTTTGGCCACCATAATCCCCGAAACTTAGACAATGGTGTTGCGAAGCCGTCGGATGCACCAATCTGCGCGCTTACATCATTTCAATCTTTCGGCTTTTCCTCTCTAACAATTACTGCACGCACCTGTCATAAAGATAATGTTCACGATTTAAATTTTATATTTTTTCAAACAAGATTGTTTCATTTCTAAACAATATAGTTTTTCTACTTATTCCATTTATCAAAAAAGGCCTACAGCACCCGGTGTTCCCAGGCGGTCACCCATCCAAGTACTCTCCGGGCCCGACGTTGCTTAACTTCGGTGATCGGACGAGAACCGGTGTGTTCAACGTGGTATGGCCGTAGGCTACTTTAGCTCATAATTTTAATAACTAAGTACATACCTACATTCATACGACTTGGCGGCAAATGCAATTACACTGCAAAAATAAAGTTTGTTACGTTTCGGGCCATATACCGTATTAATTGTTGTGTGCGCGACATATTTTGCGGGACTTCTACTGCGTTTATCATGAAGCGCATATACATGTAACTTACATCAATTTAAAGACAATGTCAATGCCTTTTTAGCGATTGTTTAACATTTGATATATCATGTATATGACAATAGTTATGTGACCCGCAAAAAGGGTGGTTAAATCGGCGTAAAGTTTGAAAAATTACAAGTCTGCGTGTGCTATTTGCGAACTCTTTTGCGGGACGTCTAGTGCGTTTACCATGAAGAACATATACATGTTACTTACATCGATTTAAAGACAATTTCAAGGCCTTTTTGGCGATTGTTTTACATTTGATATATCATGTCTGT
>CAKAJN010000169.1:0-2500 GCA_916613615.1 Steromphala cineraria
AACGTCACAACGGGTGCCGCAACATGTGCGACAGCAAGGTTTCAGAGCTTGTTGCGCACTTTGCGGGCTTTCCTCCACCTTTACAAATTGTGCAGTCTTAGCAAGTGATATGTCATTTTGTAGCTTATTCAACAAGGAATAATTTCCACTCATTTGTAACCTTGCGTGCTTTGTATTTTTTTAGTTATTAGCCCCGCAAGAAATGTCGAAACTGTTCTCAACATTAGTTTCTCATATTGCATTATTATTTTACAAGTTTTTCTTCGATTTACTCTTTCTAAATTGTAATATACCTTAATTAAACACTTGTGCAGAAGCTTCAATCACTGGGAAAGGTAAGTATATTATCTATTCATTAGCGACATCCCGCGAAACAATGGGAGAGGGAAGCCGACTTGGCCGACCTACGGAAAAGGTCAATCAGCGCGGCTTTTGCCGTGTATTGTTACGGGACGCATAGCGCCTTTAAAACTGAATGGACACCAATCAAAGACATGCCGTCTTAAAGTTTACTTCATTGTCTACATTTGGATGTGTTCACTGCAAACGCGCTCCCCTTTGTTTGGCCACCATAATCCCCGAAACTTAGACAATGGTGTTGCGAAGCCGTCGGATGCACCAATCTGCGCGCTTACATCATTTCAATCTTTCGGCTTTTCCTCTCTAACAATTACTGCACGCACCTGTCATAAAGATAATGTTCACGATTTAAATTTTATATTTTTTCAAACAAGATTGTTTCATTTCTAAACAATATAGTTTTTCTACTTATTCCATTTATCAAAAAAGGCCTACAGCACCCGGTGTTCCCAGGCGGTCACCCATCCAAGTACTCTCCGGGCCCGACGTTGCTTAACTTCGGTGATCGGACGAGAACCGGTGTGTTCAACGTGGTATGGCCGTAGGCTACTTTAGCTCATAATTTTAATAACTAAGTACATACCTACATTCATACGACTTGGCGGCAAATGCAATTACACTGCAAAAATAAAGTTTGTTACGTTTCGGGCCATATACCGTATTAATTGTTGTGTGCGCGACATATTTTGCGGGACTTCTACTGCGTTTATCATGAAGCGCATATACATGTAACTTACATCAATTTAAAGACAATGTCAATGCCTTTTTAGCGATTGTTTAACATTTGATATATCATGTATATGACAATAGTTATGTGACCCGCAAAAAGGGTGGTTAAATCGGCGTAAAGTTTGAAAAATTACAAGTCTGCGTGTGCTATTTGCGAACTCTTTTGCGGGACGTCTAGTGCGTTTACCATGAAGTACATATACATGTTACTTACATCGATTTAAAGACAATTTCAAGGCCTTTTTGGCGATTGTTTTACATTTGATATATCATGTCTGTGACAAAAGTTATGAGGCCCGCAAAAAGGGTGGTTTAATCGGCGTAAAGTTTGAAAAATTACAAGTCTGCGTGTGCTATTTGCGAACTCTTTTGCGGGACGTCTAGTGCGTTTACCATGAAGTACATATACATGTTACTTACATCGATTTAAAGACAATTTCAAGGCCTTATCGGCGATTGTTTTACATTTGATATATCATGTCTGTGAAAAAAGTTATGAGGCCCGCAAAAAGGGTGGTTTAATCGGCGTAAAGTTTGAAAAATTACAAGTCTGTGTGCTATTTGCGAACTCTTTTGCGGGACGTCTAGTGCGTTTACCATGAAGTACATATACATGTTACTTACATCGATTTAAAGACAATTTCAAGGCCTTATCGGCGATTGTTTTACATTTGATATATCATGTCTGTGAAAAAAGTTATGAGGCCCGCAAAAAGGGTGGTTTAATCGGCGTAAAGTTTGAAAAATTACAAGTCTGTGTGCTATTTGCGAACTCTTTTGCGGGACGTCTAGTGCGTTTACCATGAAGTACATATACATGTTACTTACATCATTTTAAAGACAATTTCAAGGCCTTTTTGGCGATTGTTTTACATTTGATATATCATGTCTGTGAAATAAGTTATGAGGCCCGCAAAAAGGGTGGTTAAATCGGCGAAAAGTTTGAAAAACTACAAGTCCGTATGCGCGCGCTTCACTTTGCACGTTCTTACGGGGCTTCTCTCGTGCTTACCCCTTTGCGCATACATTTCAACATGGTCTCGAATTAAAGACAATTTTTTAACCTACAAAATGAAGTAAAATAAACTGAAATGCCGAATGTCGCAAAGGGGCTACAAGGCCCGATACATCGGCAATTATGTAAGATAATCGCTTCCGAAAATGACAAAGTCTGTCTCCTAACCTAACTTTGCAGGTTTCTCCTGTGCATATAACTAAAGTATACGTTTGTGTAGAATATATTTATGTAAGAGAATGTCCCCGAAGTTGCGCACACACAAATGGACACACTGCAGCTTCCGCTTCCAGTCTTATGTCGCTATGTCTAACTTTGGACTTGCACATATGAAACGACTTTTACTTTGCACCTAATTGTATAGATATTTATTGTCTTTATTTCTACCGTAACATA
>CAKAJN010000169.1:7500-10000 GCA_916613615.1 Steromphala cineraria
TCGGGTTTCCCACTCCTCTCGGAGCAGGTGGGCATCCACGTTGATTCTTTCAGTGTAGCGCGCGTGCGGCCCCGGACATCTAAGGGCATCACAGACCTGTTATTGCTCTACTTCGTGTGGCTAAACGCCACCTGTCCCTCTAAGAAGTTTGCCACCGAAGTGACGCCGCGCGACAACAAGTGTCGGCGAACTAGTTAGCAGGCTAGAGTCTCGTTCGTTATCGGAATTAACCAGACAAATCACTCCACCAACTAAGAACGGCCATGCACCACCACCCACTGAATCAAGAAAGAGCTGTCAATCTGTCAATCCTTCCAGTGTCCGGACCGGGTGAGTTTTCCCGTGTTGAGTCAAATTAAGCCGCAGGCTCCACTCCTGGTGGTGCCCTTCCGTCAATTCCTTTAAGTTTCAGCTTTGCAACCATACTTCCCCTGGAACCCGAAGACTTTCGTTTTCGGTAGGCCTCCCGCCGAGTCGAATAGAGCAACGCCGACGGGCTGCCAGTTGGCATAGTTTACGGTCAGAACTACGACGGTATCTGATCGTCTTCGAACCTCTGACTTTCGTTCTTGATTAATGAAAACATACTTGGCAAATGCTTTCGCTGTAGGGCGTCTTACGACGATCCAAGAATTTCACCTCTAACGCCGTAATACGGATGCCCCCGCCCTGTTCCTCTTAATCATTACCCCTGAGCTCCAAAAACCAGCAAAATAGGATCCGGGGTCCTATTCCATTATTCCATGCACCATTATACAGGCGGGCAGTGCCTGCTTTGAACACTCTAATTTTTTCAAAGTAAACTCTCCAGCCACTCGAGCAGGCCACTCAGTCAAGAGCAACCTTTTTGAGAGGTCTGGCAAGGGGGACGACACCGCGCAGTACCCGAGCCATTGAAGCAAGGGACCGACGCGAACGACCCTGAGATCCAACTACGAGCTTTTTAACCACAACAACTTTAATATACGCTATTGGAGCTGGAATTACCGCGGCTGCTGGCACCAGACTTGCCCTCCAATAGATCCTCGTGCACACGTTTAGAGTGCACTCATTCCAATTACGGGGCCTCGAAAGAGTTTATATTTTTATACCATCTTGTAGACCACATATTAAAGTACACAGCGCATGTTTCAGAAGAACAGCGACATTTAAATTAAAGGCTTTATCGCTCTAGCAATATCGTTCACCTAGTTGTTTTCAGTTATCCATTCACAAGTGCCGCAACTGATTACAAAAACCCCTTTACGGGCTCTCTAACTCTTTCATTTATAAAGATATTTTAACATTTTATACCTAGTTTTAAAGGAAATTTATAGCCCTACTTGGACATGTATTCATAAATGTTGCGCTGGTATAACTAAGCAAACTACAGCGCCCGCAAGATGACCGCCGGACAATTTTGCTTCAAATTAATTACCTTTGCGGCGCTTCTAACACCCTGACCATTTGAGATATTATTGTATATTTGGGCTCATTTTAAAGGCATTAAAATTCCCTTCATTTTGATATATTACACATCCCGGTAAACTAATTGTTGTAGATTCTACAAGCCCCGATGCAACATTTTTAAGAACTTCAGGCTGCCGATAAACTTGTGTCGGGACTTCTCACACTTACACAATCATAGATAAATTAAAACAAAATAGATCAAAATAAAGCCCTTTTTATGCGCTACATTTTACACTATCTCCGCCGTCATAGGTGTTTTTAATTTTAAAGAAAAACGACCCGATGTATCGTAAACGACGGACGTGAGAGTTACCGACAAGCCGCGCCACCAACAAAACTTATTAAAGTTGACAATTTCTATTTTGCGGGACATCCTCAGCGTTTACTTATGCCCCGATACCAACAAATGAGGTATCGTTAGAAAGGTTTTTTATCAGGCTAGCCGCTCATGCTATTTTATTCCAAGTTTTAAAGACGGTAACGTCACAACGGGTGCCGCAACATGTGCGACAGCAAGGTTTCAGAGCTTGTTGCGCACTTTGCGGGCTTTCCTCCACCTTTACAAATTGTGCAGTCTTAGCAAGTGATATGTCATTTTGTAGCTTATTCAACAAGGAATAATTTCCACTCATTTGTAACCTTGCGTGCTTTGTATTTTTTTAGTTATTAGCCCCGCAAGAAATGTCGAAACTGTTCTCAACATTAGTTTCTCATATTGCATTATTATTTTACAAGTTTTTCTTCGATTTACTCTTTCTAAATTGTAATATACCTTAATTAAACACTTGTGCAGAAGCTTCAATCACTGGGAAAGGTAAGTATATTATCTATTCATTAGCGACATCCCGCGAAACAATGGGAGAGGGAAGCCGACTTGGCCGACCTACGGAAAAGGTCAATCAGCGCGGCTTTTGCCGTGTATTGTTACGGGACGCATAGCGCCTTTAAAACTGAATGGACACCAATCAAAGACATGCCGTCTTAAAGTTTACTTCATTGTCTACATTTGGATGTGTTCACTGCAAACGCGCTCCCCTTTGTTTGGCCACCA
>CAKAJN010000169.1:17500-20000 GCA_916613615.1 Steromphala cineraria
TAATGAAAACATACTTGGCAAATGCTTTCGCTGTAGGGCGTCTTACGACGATCCAAGAATTTCACCTCTAACGCCGTAATACGGATGCCCCCGCCCTGTTCCTCTTAATCATTACCCCTGAGCTCCAAAAACCAGCAAAATAGGATCCGGGGTCCTATTCCATTATTCCATGCACCATTATACAGGCGGGCAGTGCCTGCTTTGAACACTCTAATTTTTTCAAAGTAAACTCTCCAGCCACTCGAGCAGGCCACTCAGTCAAGAGCAACCTTTTTGAGAGGTCTGGCAAGGGGGACGACACCGCGCAGTACCCGAGCCATTGAAGCAAGGGACCGACGCGAACGACCCTGAGATCCAACTACGAGCTTTTTAACCACAACAACTTTAATATACGCTATTGGAGCTGGAATTACCGCGGCTGCTGGCACCAGACTTGCCCTCCAATAGATCCTCGTGCACACGTTTAGAGTGCACTCATTCCAATTACGGGGCCTCGAAAGAGTTTATATTTTTATACCATCTTGTAGACCACATATTAAAGTACACAGCGCATGTTTCAGAAGAACAGCGACATTTAAATTAAAGGCTTTATCGCTCTAGCAATATCGTTCACCTAGTTGTTTTCAGTTATCCATTCACAAGTGCCGCAACTGATTACAAAAACCCCTTTACGGGCTCTCTAACTCTTTCATTTATAAAGATATTTTAACATTTTATACCTAGTTTTAAAGGAAATTTATAGCCCTACTTGGACATGTATTCATAAATGTTGCGCTGGTATAACTAAGCAAACTACAGCGCCCGCAAGATGACCGCCGGACAATTTTGCTTCAAATTAATTACCTTTGCGGCGCTTCTAACACCCTGACCATTTGAGATATTATTGTATATTTGGGCTCATTTTAAAGGCATTAAAATTCCCTTCATTTTGATATATTACACATCCCGGTAAACTAATTGTTGTAGATTCTACAAGCCCCGATGCAACATTTTTAAGAACTTCAGGCTGCCGATAAACTTGTGTCGGGACTTCTCACACTTACACAATCATAGATAAATTAAAACAAAATAGATCAAAATAAAGCCCTTTTTATGCGCTACATTTTACACTATCTCCGCCGTCATAGGTGTTTTTAATTTTAAAGAAAAACGACCCGATGTATCGTAAACGACGGACGTGAGAGTTACCGACAAGCCGCGCCACCAACAAAACTTATTAAAGTTGACAATTTCTATTTTGCGGGACATCCTCAGCGTTTACTTATGCCCCGATACCAACAAATGAGGTATCGTTAGAAAGGTTTTTTATCAGGCTAGCCGCTCATGCTATTTTATTCCAAGTTTTAAAGACGGTAACGTCACAACGGGTGCCGCAACATGTGCGACAGCAAGGTTTCAGAGCTTGTTGCGCACTTTGCGGGCTTTCCTCCACCTTTACAAATTGTGCAGTCTTAGCAAGTGATATGTCATTTTGTAGCTTATTCAACAAGGAATAATTTCCACTCATTTGTAACCTTGCGTGCTTTGTATTTTTTTAGTTATTAGCCCCGCAAGAAATGTCGAAACTGTTCTCAACATTAGTTTCTCATATTGCATTATTATTTTACAAGTTTTTCTTCGATTTACTCTTTCTAAATTGTAATATACCTTAATTAAACACTTGTGCAGAAGCTTCAATCACTGGGAAAGGTAAGTATATTATCTATTCATTAGCGACATCCCGCGAAACAATGGGAGAGGGAAGCCGACTTGGCCGACCTACGGAAAAGGTCAATCAGCGCGGCTTTTGCCGTGTATTGTTACGGGACGCATAGCGCCTTTAAAACTGAATGGACACCAATCAAAGACATGCCGTCTTAAAGTTTACTTCATTGTCTACATTTGGATGTGTTCACTGCAAACGCGCTCCCCTTTGTTTGGCCACCATAATCCCCGAAACTTAGACAATGGTGTTGCGAAGCCGTCGGATGCACCAATCTGCGCGCTTACATCATTTCAATCTTTCGGCTTTTCCTCTCTAACAATTACTGCACGCACCTGTCATAAAGATAATGTTCACGATTTAAATTTTATATTTTTTCAAACAAGATTGTTTCATTTCTAAACAATATAGTTTTTCTACTTATTCCATTTATCAAAAAAGGCCTACAGCACCCGGTGTTCCCAGGCGGTCACCCATCCAAGTACTCTCCGGGCCCGACGTTGCTTAACTTCGGTGATCGGACGAGAACCGGTGTGTTCAACGTGGTATGGCCGTAGGCTACTTTAGCTCATAATTTTAATAACTAAGTACATACCTACATTCATACGACTTGGCGGCAAATGCAATTACACTGCAAAAATAAAGTTTGTTACGTTTCGGGCCATATACCGTATTAATTGTTGTGTGCGCGACATATTTTGCGGGACTTCTACTGCGTTTATCATGAAGCGCATATACATGTAACTTACATCAATTTAAAGACAATGTCAATGCCTTTTTAGCGATTGTTTAACATTT
>CAKAJN010000169.1:27500-29094 GCA_916613615.1 Steromphala cineraria
TAAATTAAAGGCTTTATCGCTCTAGCAATATCGTTCACCTAGTTGTTTTCAGTTATCCATTCACAAGTGCCGCAACTGATTACAAAAACCCCTTTACGGGCTCTCTAACTCTTTCATTTATAAAGATATTTTAACATTTTATACCTAGTTTTAAAGGAAATTTATAGCCCTACTTGGACATGTATTCATAAATGTTGCGCTGGTATAACTAAGCAAACTACAGCGCCCGCAAGATGACCGCCGGACAATTTTGCTTCAAATTAATTACCTTTGCGGCGCTTCTAACACCCTGACCATTTGAGATATTATTGTATATTTGGGCTCATTTTAAAGGCATTAAAATTCCCTTCATTTTGATATATTACACATCCCGGTAAACTAATTGTTGTAGATTCTACAAGCCCCGATGCAACATTTTTAAGAACTTCAGGCTGCCGATAAACTTGTGTCGGGACTTCTCACACTTACACAATCATAGATAAATTAAAACAAAATAGATCAAAATAAAGCCCTTTTTATGCGCTACATTTTACACTATCTCCGCCGTCATAGGTGTTTTTAATTTTAAAGAAAAACGACCCGATGTATCGTAAACGACGGACGTGAGAGTTACCGACAAGCCGCGCCACCAACAAAACTTATTAAAGTTGACAATTTCTATTTTGCGGGACATCCTCAGCGTTTACTTATGCCCCGATACCAACAAATGAGGTATCGTTAGAAAGGTTTTTTATCAGGCTAGCCGCTCATGCTATTTTATTCCAAGTTTTAAAGACGGTAACGTCACAACGGGTGCCGCAACATGTGCGACAGCAAGGTTTCAGAGCTTGTTGCGCACTTTGCGGGCTTTCCTCCACCTTTACAAATTGTGCAGTCTTAGCAAGTGATATGTCATTTTGTAGCTTATTCAACAAGGAATAATTTCCACTCATTTGTAACCTTGCGTGCTTTGTATTTTTTTAGTTATTAGCCCCGCAAGAAATGTCGAAACTGTTCTCAACATTAGTTTCTCATATTGCATTATTATTTTACAAGTTTTTCTTCGATTTACTCTTTCTAAATTGTAATATACCTTAATTAAACACTTGTGCAGAAGCTTCAATCACTGGGAAAGGTAAGTATATTATCTATTCATTAGCGACATCCCGCGAAACAATGGGAGAGGGAAGCCGACTTGGCCGACCTACGGAAAAGGTCAATCAGCGCGGCTTTTGCCGTGTATTGTTACGGGACGCATAGCGCCTTTAAAACTGAATGGACACCAATCAAAGACATGCCGTCTTAAAGTTTACTTCATTGTCTACATTTGGATGTGTTCACTGCAAACGCGCTCCCCTTTGTTTGGCCACCATAATCCCCGAAACTTAGACAATGGTGTTGCGAAGCCGTCGGATGCACCAATCTGCGCGCTTACATCATTTCAATCTTTCGGCTTTTCCTCTCTAACAATTACTGCACGCACCTGTCATAAAGATAATGTTCACGATTTAAATTTTATATTTTTTCAAACAAGATTGTTTCATTTCTAAACAATATAGTTTTTTCTACTTATTCCATTTATCAAAAAAGGCCTACAGCACCCGGTGTTCCCAGG
>CAKAJN010000170.1:0-28970 GCA_916613615.1 Steromphala cineraria
AAGTTCTTCGTGATGGTCCCAGGAGCAATTAGATGGGTCACAACCCTATTTTTGCAACTTTGAAAATTTTAGTGGGTAAGAGTTATGCCCCTTGATTAAGCGATTTCATCAAATATTGGGAAAACCGTCGCTTTTTTGGAATTTTTGGACCAACTTATGTCGTTCGAAATGATCTCAGCTACATTTTGATATGCCACAACCCTACTTTTGGTGACTTAGATGACTTGGAATTCTTGCGCGTTGAGGGTTACGAGGCTTTAATAAGTGCGATTACGCCCAAATTAGGGAAAACCGGCACTTTTTTGGTCTTCGGAAATGGATAAAAGTTCTTCGTGATGGTCCCAGGAGCAATTAGATGGGTCACAACCCTATTTTTGCAACTTTGAAAATTTTAGTGGGTAAGAGTTATGCCCCTTGATTAAGCGATTTCATCAAATATTGGGAAAACCGTCGCTTTTTTGGAATTTTTGGACCAACTTATGTCGTTCGAAATGATCTCAGCTACATTTTGATATGCCACAACCCTACTTTTGGTGACTTAGATGACTTGGAATTCTTGCGCGTTGAGGGTTACGAGGCTTTAATAAGTGCGATTACGCCCAAATTAGGGAAAACCGGCACTTTTTTGGTCTTCGGAAATGGATAAAAGTTCTTCGTGATGGTCCCAGGAGCAATTAGATGGGTCACAACCCTATTTTTGCAACTTTGAAAATTTTAGTGGGTAAGAGTTATGCCCCTTGATTAAGCGATTTCATCAAATATTGGGAAAACCGTCGCTTTTTTGGAATTTTTGGACCAACTTATGTCGTTCGAAATGATCTCAGCTACATTTTGATATGCCACAACCCTACTTTTGGTGACTTAGATGACTTGGAATTCTTGCGCGTTGAGGGTTACGAGGCTTTAATAAGTGCGATTACGCCCAAATTAGGGAAAACCGGCACTTTTTTGGTCTTCGGAAATGGATAAAAGTTCTTCGTGATGGTCCCAGGAGCAATTAGATGGGTCACAACCCTATTTTTGCAACTTTGAAAATTTTAGTGGGTAAGAGTTATGCCCCTTGATTAAGCGATTTCATCAAATATTGGGAAAACCGTCGCTTTTTTTGGAATTTTTGGACCAACTTATGTCGTTCGAAATGATCTCAGCTACATTTTGATATGCCACAACCCTACTTTTGGTGACTTAGATGACTTGGAATTCTTGCGCGTTGAGGGTTACGAGGCTTTAATAAGTGCGATTACGCCCAAATTAGGGAAAACCGGCACTTTTTTGGTCTTCGGAAATGGATAAAAGTTCTTCGTGATGGTCCCAGGAGCAATTAGATGGGTCACAACCCTATTTTTGCAACTTTGAAAATTTTAGTGGGTAAGAGTTATGCCCCTTGATTAAGCGATTTCATCAAATATTGGGAAAACCGTCGCTTTTTTGGAATTTTTGGACCAACTTATGTCGTTCGAAATGATCTCAGCTACATTTTGATATGCCACAACCCTACTTTTGGTGACTTAGATGACTTGGAATTCTTGCGCGTTGAGGGTTACGAGGCTTTAATAAGTGCGATTACGCCCAAATTAGGGAAAACCGGCACTTTTTTGGTCTTCGGAAATGGATAAAAGTTCTTCGTGATGGTCCCAGGAGCAATTAGATGGGTCACAACCCTATTTTTGCAACTTTGAAAATTTTAGTGGGTAAGAGTTATGCCCCTTGATTAAGCGATTTCATCAAATATTGGGAAAACCGTCGCTTTTTTGGAATTTTTGGACCAACTTATGTCGTTCGAAATGATCTCAGCTACATTTTGATATGCCACAACCCTACTTTTGGTGACTTAGATGACTTGGAATTCTTGCGCGTTGAGGGTTACGAGGCTTTAATAAGTGCGATTACGCCCAAATTAGGGAAAACCGGCACTTTTTTGGTCTTCGGAAATGGATAAAAGTTCTTCGTGATGGTCCCAGGAGCAATTAGATGGGTCACAACCCTATTTTTGCAACTTTGAAAATTTTAGTGGGTAAGAGTTATGCCCCTTGATTAAGCGATTTCATCAAATATTGGGAAAAACCGTCGCTTTTTTGGAATTTTTGGACCAACTTATGTCGTTCGAAATGATCTCAGCTACATTTTGATATGCCACAACCCTACTTTTGGTGACTTAGATGACTTGGAATTCTTGCGCGTTGAGGGTTACGAGGCTTTAATAAGTGCGATTACGCCCAAATTAGGGAAAACCGGCACTTTTTTGGTCTTCGGAAATGGATAAAAGTTCTTCGTGATGGTCCCAGGAGCAATTAGATGGGTCACAACCCTATTTTTGCAACTTTGAAAATTTTAGTGGGTAAGAGTTATGCCCCTTGATTAAGCGATTTCATCAAATATTGGGAAAACCGTCGCTTTTTTGGAATTTTTGGACCAACTTATGTCGTTCGAAATGATCTCAGCTACATTTTGATATGCCACAACCCTACTTTTGGTGACTTAGATGACTTGGAATTCTTGCGCGTTGAGGGTTACGAGGCTTTAATAAGTGCGATTACGCCCAAATTAGGGAAAACCGGCACTTTTTTGGTCTTCGGAAATGGATAAAAGTTCTTCGTGATGGTCCCAGGAGCAATTAGATGGGTCACAACCCTATTTTTGCAACTTTGAAAATTTTAGTGGGTAAGAGTTATGCCCCTTGATTAAGCGATTTCATCAAATATTGGGAAAACCGTCGCTTTTTTGGAATTTTTGGACCAACTTATGTCGTTCGAAATGATCTCAGCTACATTTTGATATGCCACAACCCTACTTTTGGTGACTTAGATGACTTGGAATTCTTGCGCGTTGAGGGTTACGAGGCTTTAATAAGTGCGATTACGCCCAAATTAGGGAAAACCGGCACTTTTTTGGTCTTCGGAAATGGATAAAAGTTCTTCGTGATGGTCCCAGGAGCAATTAGATGGGTCACAACCCTATTTTTGCAACTTTGAAAATTTTAGTGGGTAAGAGTTATGCCCCTTGATTAAGCGATTTCATCAAATATTGGGAAAACCGTCGCTTTTTTGGAATTTTTGGACCAACTTATGTCGTTCGAAATGATCTCAGCTACATTTTGATATGCCACAACCCTACTTTTGGTGACTTAGATGACTTGGAATTCTTGCGCGTTGAGGGTTACGAGGCTTTAATAAGTGCGATTACGCCCAAATTAGGGAAAACCGGCACTTTTTTGGTCTTCGGAAATGGATAAAAGTTCTTCGTGATGGTCCCAGGAGCAATTAGATGGGTCACAACCCTATTTTTGCAACTTTGAAAATTTTAGTGGGTAAGAGTTATGCCCCTTGATTAAGCGATTTCATCAAATATTGGGAAAACCGTCGCTTTTTTGGAATTTTTGGACCAACTTATGTCGTTCGAAATGATCTCAGCTACATTTTGATATGCCACAACCCTACTTTTGGTGACTTAGATGACTTGGAATTCTTGCGCGTTGAGGGTTACGAGGCTTTAATAAGTGCGATTACGCCCAAATTAGGGAAAACCGGCACTTTTTTGGTCTTCGGAAATGGATAAAAGTTCTTCGTGATGGTCCCAGGAGCAATTAGATGGGTCACAACCCTATTTTTGCAACTTTGAAAATTTTAGTGGGTAAGAGTTATGCCCCTTGATTAAGCGATTTCATCAAATATTGGGAAAACCGTCGCTTTTTTGGAATTTTTGGACCAACTTATGTCGTTCGAAATGATCTCAGCTACATTTTGATATGCCACAACCCTACTTTTGGTGACTTAGATGACTTGGAATTCTTGCGCGTTGAGGGTTACGAGGCTTTAATAAGTGCGATTACGCCCAAATTAGGGAAAACCGGCACTTTTTTGGTCTTCGGAAATGGATAAAAGTTCTTCGTGATGGTCCCAGGAGCAATTAGATGGGTCACAACCCTATTTTTGCAACTTTGAAAATTTTAGTGGGTAAGAGTTATGCCCCTTGATTAAGCGATTTCATCAAATATTGGGAAAACCGTCGCTTTTTTGGAATTTTTGGACCAACTTATGTCGTTCGAAATGATCTCAGCTACATTTTGATATGCCACAACCCTACTTTTGGTGACTTAGATGACTTGGAATTCTTGCGCGTTGAGGGTTACGAGGCTTTAATAAGTGCGATTACGCCCAAATTAGGGAAAACCGGCACTTTTTTGGTCTTCGGAAATGGATAAAAGTTCTTCGTGATGGTCCCAGGAGCAATTAGATGGGTCACAACCCTATTTTTGCAACTTTGAAAATTTTAGTGGGTAAGAGTTATGCCCCTTGATTAAGCGATTTCATCAAATATTGGGAAAACCGTCGCTTTTTTGGAATTTTTGGACCAACTTATGTCGTTCGAAATGATCTCAGCTACATTTTGATATGCCACAACCCTACTTTTGGTGACTTAGATGACTTGGAATTCTTGCGCGTTGAGGGTTACGAGGCTTTAATAAGTGCGATTACGCCCAAATTAGGGAAAACCGGCACTTTTTTGGTCTTCGGAAATGGATAAAAGTTCTTCGTGATGGTCCCAGGAGCAATTAGATGGGTCACAACCCTATTTTTGCAACTTTGAAAATTTTAGTGGGTAAGAGTTATGCCCCTTGATTAAGCGATTTCATCAAATATTGGGAAAACCGTCGCTTTTTTGGAATTTTTGGACCAACTTATGTCGTTCGAAATGATCTCAGCTACATTTTGATATGCCACAACCCTACTTTTGGTGACTTAGATGACTTGGAATTCTTGCGCGTTGAGGGTTACGAGGCTTTAATAAGTGCGATTACGCCCAAATTAGGGAAAACCGGCACTTTTTTGGTCTTCGGAAATGGATAAAAGTTCTTCGTGATGGTCCCAGGAGCAATTAGATGGGTCACAACCCTATTTTTGCAACTTTGAAAATTTTAGTGGGTAAGAGTTATGCCCCTTGATTAAGCGATTTCATCAAATATTGGGAAAACCGTCGCTTTTTTGGAATTTTTGGACCAACTTATGTCGTTCGAAATGATCTCAGCTACATTTTGATATGCCACAACCCTACTTTTGGTGACTTAGATGACTTGGAATTCTTGCGCGTTGAGGGTTACGAGGCTTTAATAAGTGCGATTACGCCCAAATTAGGGAAAACCGGCACTTTTTTGGTCTTCGGAAATGGATAAAAGTTCTTCGTGATGGTCCCAGGAGCAATTAGATGGGTCACAACCCTATTTTTGCAACTTTGAAAATTTTAGTGGGTAAGAGTTATGCCCCTTGATTAAGCGATTTCATCAAATATTGGGAAAACCGTCGCTTTTTTGGAATTTTTGGACCAACTTATGTCGTTCGAAATGATCTCAGCTACATTTTGATATGCCACAACCCTACTTTTGGTGACTTAGATGACTTGGAATTCTTGCGCGTTGAGGGTTACGAGGCTTTAATAAGTGCGATTACGCCCAAATTAGGGAAAACCGGCACTTTTTTGGTCTTCGGAAATGGATAAAAGTTCTTCGTGATGGTCCCAGGAGCAATTAGATGGGTCACAACCCTATTTTTGCAACTTTGAAAATTTTAGTGGGTAAGAGTTATGCCCCTTGATTAAGCGATTTCATCAAATATTGGGAAAACCGTCGCTTTTTTGGAATTTTTGGACCAACTTATGTCGTTCGAAATGATCTCAGCTACATTTTGATATGCCACAACCCTACTTTTGGTGACTTAGATGACTTGGAATTCTTGCGCGTTGAGGGTTACGAGGCTTTAATAAGTGCGATTACGCCCAAATTAGGGAAAACCGGCACTTTTTTGGTCTTCGGAAATGGATAAAAGTTCTTCGTGATGGTCCCAGGAGCAATTAGATGGGTCACAACCCTATTTTTGCAACTTTGAAAATTTTAGTGGGTAAGAGTTATGCCCCTTGATTAAGCGATTTCATCAAATATTGGGAAAACCGTCGCTTTTTTGGAATTTTTGGACCAACTTATGTCGTTCGAAATGATCTCAGCTACATTTTGATATGCCACAACCCTACTTTTGGTGACTTAGATGACTTGGAATTCTTGCGCGTTGAGGGTTACGAGGCTTTAATAAGTGCGATTACGCCCAAATTAGGGAAAACCGGCACTTTTTTGGTCTTCGGAAATGGATAAAAGTTCTTCGTGATGGTCCCAGGAGCAATTAGATGGGTCACAACCCTATTTTTGCAACTTTGAAAATTTTAGTGGGTAAGAGTTATGCCCCTTGATTAAGCGATTTCATCAAATATTGGGAAAACCGTCGCTTTTTTGGAATTTTTGGACCAACTTATGTCGTTCGAAATGATCTCAGCTACATTTTGATATGCCACAACCCTACTTTTGGTGACTTAGATGACTTGGAATTCTTGCGCGTTGAGGGTTACGAGGCTTTAATAAGTGCGATTACGCCCAAATTAGGGAAAACCGGCACTTTTTTGGTCTTCGGAAATGGATAAAAGTTCTTCGTGATGGTGTCCCAGGAGCAATTAGATGGGTCACAACCCTATTTTTGCAACTTTGAAAATTTTAGTGGGTAAGAGTTATGCCCCTTGATTAAGCGATTTCATCAAATATTGGGAAAACCGTCGCTTTTTTGGAATTTTTGGACCAACTTATGTCGTTCGAAATGATCTCAGCTACATTTTGATATGCCACAACCCTACTTTTGGTGACTTAGATGACTTGGTATTCTTGCGCGTTGAGGGTTACGAGGCTTTAATAAGTGCGATTACGCCCAAATTAGGGAAAACCGGCACTTTTTTGGTCTTCGGAAATGGATAAAAGTTCTTCGTGATGGTCCAGGAGCAATTAGATGGGTCACAACCCTATTTTTGCAACTTTGAAAATTTTAGTGGGTAAGAGTTATGCCCCTTGATTAAGCGATTTCATCAAATATTGGGAAAACCGTCGCTTTTTTGGAATTTTTGGACCAACTTATGTCGTTCGAAATGATCTCAGCTACATTTTGATATGCCACACACCCTACTTTTGGTGACTTAGATGACTTGGAATTCTTGCGCGTTGAGGGTTACGAGGCTTTAATAAGTGCGATTACGCCCAAATTAGGGAAAACCGTCACTTTTTTGGTCTTCGGAAATGGATAAAAGTTCTTCGTGATGGTCCCAGGAGCAATTAGATGGGTCACAACCTATTTTTGCAACTTTGAAAATTTTAGTGGGTAAGAGTTATGCCCCTTGATTAAGCGATTTCATCAAATATTGGGAAAACCGTCGCTTTTTTGGAATTTTTGGACCAACTTATGTCGTTCGAAATGATCTCAGCTACATTTTGATATGCCACAACCCTACTTTTGGTGACTTAGATGACTTGGATTCTTGCGCGTTGAGGGTTACGAGGCTTTAATAAGTGCGATTACGCCCAAATTAGGGAAAACCGGCACTTTTTTGGTCTTCGGAAATGGATAAAAGTTCTTCGTGATGGTCCCAGGAGCAATTAGATGGGTCACAACCCTATTTTTGCAACTTTGAAAATTTTAGTGGGTAAGAGTTATGCCCCTTGATTAAGCGATTTCATCAAATATTGGGAAAACCGTCGCTTTTTTTGGAATTTTTGGACCAACTTATGTCGTTCGAAATGATCTCAGCTACATTTTGATATGCCACAACCCTACTTTGGTGACTTAGATGACTTGGAATTCTTGCGCGTTGAGCGGTTACGAGGCTTTAATAAGTGCGATTACGCCCAAATTAGGGAAAACCGGCACTTTTTTTGGTCTTCGGAAATGGATAAAAGTTCTTCGTGATGGTCCCAGGAGCAATTAGATGGGTCACAACCCTATTTTTGCAACTTTGAAAATTTTAGTGGGTAAGAGTTATGCCCCTTGATTAAGCGATTTCATCAAATATTGGGAAAACCGTCGCTTTTTTTTGGAATTTTTGGACCAACTTATGTCGTTCGAAATGATCTCAGCTACATTTTGATATGCCACAACCCTACTTTTGGTGACTTAGATGACTTGGAATTCTTGCGCGTTGAGGGTTACGAGGCTTTAATAAGTGCGATTACGCCCAAATTAGGGAAAACCGGCACTTTTTTGGTCTTCGGAAATGGATAAAAGTTCTTCGTGATGGTCCCAGGAGCAATTAGATGGGTCCACAACCCTATTTTTGCAACTTTGAAAATTTTAGTGGGTAAGAGTTATGCCCCTTGATTAAGCGATTTCATCAAATATTGGGAAAACCGTCGCTTTTTTGGAATTTTTTGGACCAACTTATGTCGTTCGAAATGATCTCAGCTACATTTTGATATGCCACAACCCTACTTTTGGTGACTTAGATGACTTGGAATTCTTGCGCGTTGAGGGTTACGAGGCTTTAATAAGTGCGATTACGCCCAAATTAGGGAAAACCGGCACTTTTTTGGTCTTCGGAAATGGATAAAAGTTCTTCGTGATGGTCCCAGGAGCAATTAGATGGGTCACAACCCTATTTTTGCAACTTTGAAAATTTTAGTGGGTAAGAGTTATGCCCCTTGATTAAGCGATTTCATCAAATATTGGGAAAACCGTCGCTTTTTTGGAATTTTTGGACCAACTTATGTCGTTCGAAATGATCTCAGCTACATTTTGATATGCCACAACCCTACTTTTGGTGACTTAGATGACTTGGAATTCTTGCGCGTTGAGGGTTACGAGGCTTTAATAAGTGCGATTACGCCCAAATTAGGGAAAACCGGCACTTTTTTGGTCTTCGGAAATGGATAAAAGTTCTTCGTGATGGTCCCAGGAGCAATTAGATGGGTCACAACCCTATTTTTGCAACTTTGAAAATTTTAGTGGGTAAGAGTTATGCCCCTTGATTAAGCGATTTCATCAAATATTGGAAAACCGTCGCTTTTTTGGAATTTTTGTACCAACTTATGTCGTTCGACAATGATCTCAGCTACATTTTGATATGCCACAACCCTACTTTTGGTGACTTAGATGACTTGGAATTCTTGCGCGTTGAGGGTTACGAGGCTTTAATAAGTGCGATTACGCCCAAATTAGGGAAAACCGGCACTTTTTTGGTCTTCGGAAATGGATAAAAGTTCTTCGTGATGGTCCCAGGAGCAATTAGATGGGTCACAACCCTATTTTTGCAACTTGAAAATTTTAGTGGGTAAGAGTTATGCCCCTTGATTAAGCGATTTCATCAAATATTGGGAAAACCGTCGCTTTTTTTGGAATTTTTGGACCAACTTATGTCGTTCGAAATGATCTCAGCTACATTTTGATATGCCACAACCCTACTTTTGGTGACTTAGATGACTTGGAATTCTTGCGCGTTGAGGGTTACGAGGCTTTAATAAGTGCGATTACGCCCAAATTAGGGAAAAACCGGCACTTTTTTGGGTCTTCGGAAATGGATAAAAGTTCTTCGTGATGGTCCCAGGAGCAATTAGATGGGTCACAACCCTATTTTTGCAACTTTGAAAATTTTAGTGGGTAAGAGTTATGCCCCTTGATTAAGCGATTTCATCAAAATATTGGGAAAACCGTCGCTTTTTTGGAATTTTTGGACCAACTTATGTCGTTCGAAATGATCTCAGCTACATTTTGATATGCCACAACCCTACTTTTGGTGACTTAGATGACTTGGAATTCTTGCGCGTTGAGGGTTACGAGGCTTTAATAAGTGCGATTACGCCCAAATTAGGGAAAACCGGCACTTTTTGGTCTTCGGAAATGGATAAAAGTTCTTCGTGATGGTCCCAGGAGCAATTAGATGGGTCACAACCCTATTTTTGCAACTTTGAAAATTTTAGTGGGTAAGAGTTATGCCCCTTGATTAAGCGATTTCATCAAATATTGGGAAAACCGTCGCTTTTTTGGAATTTTTGGACCAACTTATGTCGTTCGAAATGATCTCAGCTACATTTTGATATGCCACAACCCTACTTTTGGTGACTTAGATGACTTGGAATTCTTGCGCGTTGAGGGTTACGAGGCTTTAATAAGTGCGATTACGCCCAAATTAGGGAAAACCCGGCACTTTTTTGGTCTTCGGAAATGGATAAAA
The DNA here is from genome assembly GCA_916613615.1 of Steromphala cineraria. NCBI lineage: Eukaryota > Metazoa > Mollusca > Gastropoda > Trochida > Trochidae > Steromphala > Steromphala cineraria. The sequence goes on from CAKAJN010000170.1 coordinate 10,027, forward strand.
GTTCTTCGTGATGGTCCCAGGAGCAATTAGATGGGTCACAACCCTATTTTTGCAACTTTGAAAATTTTAGTGGGTAAGAGTTATGCCCCTTGATTAAGCGATTTCATCAAATATTGGGAAAACCGTCGCTTTTTTGGAATTTTTGGACCAACTTATGTCGTTCGAAATGATCTCAGCTACATTTTGATATGCCACAACCCTACTTTTGGTGACTTAGATGACTTGGAATTCTTGCGCGTTGAGGGTTACGAGGCTTTAATAAGTGCGATTACGCCCAAATTAGGGAAAACCGGCACTTTTTTGGTCTTCGGAAATGGATAAAAGTTCTTCGTGATGGTCCCAGGAGCAATTAGATGGGTCACAACCCTATTTTTGCAACTTTGAAAATTTTAGTGGGTAAGAGTTATGCCCCTTGATTAAGCGATTTCATCAAATATTGGGAAAAACCGTCGCTTTTTTGGAATTTTTGGACCAACTTATGTCGTTCGAAATGATCTCAGCTACATTTTGATATGCCACAACCCTACTTTTGGTGACTTAGATGACTTGGAATTCTTGCGCGTTGAGGGTTACGAGGCTTTAATAAGTGCGATTACGCCCAAATTAGGGAAAACCGGCACTTTTTTGGTCTTCGGAAATGGATAAAAGTTCTTCGTGATGGTCCCAGGAGCAATTAGATGGGTCACAACCCTATTTTTGCAACTTTGAAAATTTTAGTGGGTAAGAGTTATGCCCCTTGATTAAGCGATTTCATCAAATATTGGGAAAACCGTCGCTTTTTTGGAATTTTTGGACCAACTTATGTCGTTCGAAATGATCTCAGCTACATTTTGATATGCCACAACCCTACTTTTGGTGACTTAGATGACTTGGAATTCTTGCGCGTTGAGGGTTACGAGGCTTTAATAAGTGCGATTACGCCCAAATTAGGGAAAACCGGCACTTTTTTGGTCTTCGGAAATGGATAAAAGTTCTTCGTGATGGTCCCAGGAGCAATTAGATGGGTCACAACCCTATTTTTGCAACTTTGAAAATTTTAGTGGGTAAGAGTTATGCCCCTTGATTAAGCGATTTCATCAAATATTGGGAAAACCGTCGCTTTTTTGGAATTTTTGGACCAACTTATGTCGTTCGAAATGATCTCAGCTACATTTTGATATGCCACAACCCTACTTTTGGTGACTTAGATGACTTGGAATTCTTGCGCGTTGAGGGTTACGAGGCTTTAATAAGTGCGATTACGCCCAAATTAGGGAAAACCGGCACTTTTTTGGTCTTCGGAAATGGATAAAAGTTCTTCGTGATGGTCCCAGGAGCAATTAGATGGGTCACAACCCTATTTTTGCAACTTTGAAAATTTTAGTGGGTAAGAGTTATGCCCCTTGATTAAGCGATTTCATCAAATATTGGGAAAACCGTCGCTTTTTTGGAATTTTTGGACCAACTTATGTCGTTCGAAATGATCTCAGCTACATTTTGATATGCCACAACCCTACTTTTGGTGACTTAGATGACTTGGAATTCTTGCGCGTTGAGGGTTACGAGGCTTTAATAAGTGCGATTACGCCCAAATTAGGGAAAACCGGCACTTTTTTGGTCTTCGGAAATGGATAAAAGTTCTTCGTGATGGTCCCAGGAGCAATTAGATGGGTCACAACCCTATTTTTGCAACTTTGAAAATTTTAGTGGGTAAGAGTTATGCCCCTTGATTAAGCGATTTCATCAAATATTGGGAAAACCGTCGCTTTTTTGGAATTTTTGGACCAACTTATGTCGTTCGAAATGATCTCAGCTACATTTTGATATGCCACAACCCTACTTTTGGTGACTTAGATGACTTGGAATTCTTGCGCGTTGAGGGTTACGAGGCTTTAATAAGTGCGATTACGCCCAAATTAGGGAAAACCGGCACTTTTTTGGTCTTCGGAAATGGATAAAAGTTCTTCGTGATGGTCCCATGAGCAATTAGATGGGTCACAACCCTATTTTTGCAACTTTGAAAATTTTAGTGGGTAAGAGTTATGCCCCTTGATTAAGCGATTTCATCAAATATTGGGAAAACCGTCGCTTTTTTGGAATTTTTGGACCAACTTATGTCGTTCGAAATGATCTCAGCTACATTTTGATATGCCACAACCCTACTTTTGGTGACTTAGATGACTTGGAATTCTTGCGCGTTGAGGGTTACGAGGCTTTAATAAGTGCGATTACGCCCAAATTAGGGAAAACCGGCACTTTTTTGGTCTTTGGAAATGGATAAAAGTTCTTCGTGATGGTCCCAGGAGCAATTAGATGGGTCACAACCCTATTTTTGCAACTTTGAAAATTTTAGTGGGTAAGAGTTATGCCCCTTGATTAAGCGATTTCATCAAATATTGGGAAAACCGTCGCTTTTTTGGAATTTTTGGACCAACTTATGTCGTTCGAAATGATCTCAGCTACATTTTGATATGCCACAACCCTACTTTTGGTGACTTAGATGACTTGGAATTCTTGCGCGTTGAGGGTTACGAGGCTTTAATAAGTGCGATTACGCCCAAATTAGGGAAAACCGGCACTTTTTTGGTCTTCGGAAATGGATAAAAGTTCTTCGTGATGGTCCCAGGAGCAATTAGATGGGTCACAACCCTATTTTTGCAACTTTGAAAATTTTAGTGGGTAAGAGTTATGCCCCTTGATTAAGCGATTTCATCAAATATTGGGAAAACCGTCGCTTTTTTGGAATTTTTGGACCAACTTATGTCGTTCGAAATGATCTCAGCTACATTTTGATATGCCACAACCCTACTTTTGGTGACTTAGATGACTTGGAATTCTTGCGCGTTGAGGGTTACGAGGCTTTAATAAGTGCGATTACGCCCAAATTAGGGAAAACCGGCACTTTTTTGGTCTTCGGAAATGGATAAAAGTTCTTCGTGATGGTCCCAGGAGCAATTAGATGGGTCACAACCCTATTTTTGCAACTTTGAAAATTTTAGTGGGTAAGAGTTATGCCCCTTGATTAAGCGATTTCATCAAATATTGGGAAAACCGTCGCTTTTTTGGAATTTTTGGACCAACTTATGTCGTTCGAAATGATCTCAGCTACATTTTGATATGCCACAACCCTACTTTTGGTGACTTAGATGACTTGGAATTCTTGCGCGTTGAGGGTTACGAGGCTTTAATAAGTGCGATAACGCCCAAATTAGGGAAAACCGGCACTTTTTTGGTCTTCGGAAATGGATAAAAGTTCTTCGTGATGGTCCCAGGAGCAATTAGATGGGTCACAACCCTATTTTTGCAACTTTGAAAATTTTAGTGGGTAAGAGTTATGCCCCTTGATTAAGCGATTTCATCAAATATTGGGAAAACCGTCGCTTTTTTGGAATTTTTGGACCAACTTATGTCGTTCGAAATGATCTCAGCTACATTTTGATATGCCACAACCCTACTTTTGGTGACTTAGATGACTTGGAATTCTTGCGCGTTGAGGGTTACGAGGCTTTAATAAGTGCGATTACGCCCAAATTAGGGAAAACCGGCACCAATTTGGTCTTCGGAAATGGATAAAAGTTCTTCGTGATGGTCCCAGGAGCAATTAGATGGGTCACAACCCTATTTTTGCAACTTTGAAAATTTTAGTGGGTAAGAGTTATGCCCCTTGATTAAGCGATTTCATCAAATATTGGGAAAACCGTCGCTTTTTTGGAATTTTTGGACCAACTTATGTCGTTCGAAATGATCTCAGCTACATTTTGATATGCCACAACCCTACTTTTGGTGACTTAGATGACTTGGAATTCTTGCGCGTTGAGGGTTACGAGGCTTTAATAAGTGCGATTACGCCCAAATTAGGGAAAACCGGCACTTTTTTGGTCTTCGGAAATGGATAAAAGTTCTTCGTGATGGTCCCAGGAGCAATTAGATGGGTCACAACCCTATTTTTGCAACTTTGAAAATTTTAGTGGGTAAGAGTTATGCCCCTTGATTAAGCGATTTCATCAAATATTGGGAAAACCGTCGCTTTTTTGGAATTTTTGGACCAACTTATGTCGTTCGAAATGATCTCAGCTACATTTTGATATGCCACAACCCTACTTTTGGTGACTTAGATGACTTGGAATTCTTGCGCGTTGAGGGTTACGAGGCTTTAATAAGTGCGATTACGCCCAAATTAGGGAAAACCGGCACTTTTTTGGTCTTCGGAAATGGATAAAAGTTCTTCGTGATGGTCCCAGGAGCAATTAGATGGGTCACAACCCTATTTTTGCAACTTTGAAAATTTTAGTGGGTAAGAGTTATGCCCCTTGATTAAGCGATTTCATCAAATATTGGGAAAACCGTCGCTTTTTTGGAATTTTTGGACCAACTTATGTCGTTCGAAATGATCTCAGCTACATTTTGATATGCCACAACCCTACTTTTGGTGACTTAGATGACTTGGAATTCTTGCGCGTTGAGGGTTACGAGGCTTTAATAAGTGCGATTACGCCCAAATTAGGGAAAACCGGCACTTTTTTGGTCTTCGGAAATGGATAAAAGTTCTTCGTGATGGTCCCAGGAGCAATTAGATGGGTCACAACCCTATTTTTGCAACTTTGAAAATTTTAGTGGGTAAGAGTTATGCCCCTTGATTAAGCGATTTCATCAAATATTGGGAAAACCGTCGCTTTTTTGGAATTTTTGGACCAACTTATGTCGTTCGAAATGATCTCAGCTACATTTTGATATGCCACAACCCTACTTTTGGTGACTTAGATGACTTGGAATTCTTGCGCGTTGAGGGTTACGAGGCTTTAATAAGTGCGATTACGCCCAAATTAGGGAAAACCGGCACTTTTTTGGTCTTCGGAAATGGATAAAAGTTCTTCGTGATGGTCCCAGGAGCAATTAGATGGGTCACAACCCTATTTTTGCAACTTTGAAAATTTTAGTGGGTAAGAGTTATGCCCCTTGATTAAGCGATTTCATCAAATATTGGGAAAACCGTCGCTTTTTTGGAATTTTTGGACCAACTTATGTCGTTCGAAATGATCTCAGCTACATTTTGATATGCCACAACCCTACTTTTGGTGACTTAGATGACTTGGAATTCTTGCGCGTTGAGGGTTACGAGGCTTTAATAAGTGCGATTACGCCCAAATTAGGGAAAACCGGCACTTTTTTGGTCTTCGGAAATGGATAAAAGTTCTTTGTGATGGTCCCAGGAGCAATTAGATGGGTCACAACCCTATTTTTGCAACTTTGAAAATTTTAGTGGGTAAGAGTTATGCCCCTTGATTAAGCGATTTCATCAAATATTGGGAAAACCGTCGCTTTTTTGGAATTTTTGGACCAACTTATGTCGTTCGAAATGATCTCAGCTACATTTTGATATGCCACAACCCTACTTTTGGTGACTTAGATGACTTGGAATTCTTGCGCGTTGAGGGTTACGAGGCTTTAATAAGTGCGATTACGCCCAAATTAGGGAAAACCGGCACTTTTTTGGTCTTCGGAAATGGATAAAAGTTCTTCGTGATGGTCCCAGGAGCAATTAGATGGGTCACAACCCTATTTTTGCAACTTTGAAAATTTTAGTGGGTAAGAGTTATGCCCCTTGATTAAGCGATTTCATCAAATATTGGGAAAACCGTTGCTTTTTTGGAATTTTTGGACCAACTTATGTCGTTCGAAATGATCTCAGCTACATTTTGATATGCCACAACCCTACTTTTGGTGACTTAGATGACTTGGAATTCTTGCGCGTTGAGGGTTACGAGGCTTTAATAAGTGCGATTACGCCCAAATTAGGGAAAACCGGCACTTTTTTGGTCTTCGGAAATGGATAAAAGTTCTTCGTGATGGTCCCAGGAGCAATTAGATGGGTCACAACCCTATTTTTGCAACTTTGAAAATTTTAGTGGGTAAGAGTTATGCCCCTTGATTAAGCGATTTCATCAAATATTGGGAAAACCGTCGCTTTTTTGGAATTTTTGGACCAACTTATGTCGTTCGAAATGATCTCAGCTACATTTTGATATGCCACAACCCTACTTTTGGTGACTTAGATGACTTGGAATTCTTGCGCGTTGAGGGTTACGAGGCTTTAATAAGTGCGATTACGCCCAAATTAGGGAAAACCGGCACTTTTTTGGTCTTTGGAAATGGATAAAAGTTCTTCGTGATGGTCCCAGGAGCAATTAGATGGGTCACAACCCTATTTTTGCAACTTTGAAAATTTTAGTGGGTAAGAGTTATGCCCCTTGATTAAGCGATTTCATCAAATATTGGGAAAACCGTCGCTTTTTTGGAATTTTTGGACCAACTTATGTCGTTCGAAATGATCTCAGCTACATTTTGATATGCCACAACCCTACTTTTGGTGACTTAGATGACTTGGAATTCTTGCGCGTTGAGGGTTACGAGGCTTTAATAAGTGCGATTACGCCCAAATTAGGGAAAACCGGCACTTTTTTGGTCTTCGGAAATGGATAAAAGTTCTTCGTGATGGTCCCAGGAGCAATTAGATGGGTCACAACCCTATTTTTGCAACTTTGAAAATTTTAGTGGGTAAGAGTTATGCCCCTTGATTAAGCGATTTCATCAAATATTGGGAAAACCGTCGCTTTTTTGGAATTTTTGGACCAACTTATGTCGTTCGAAATGATCTCAGCTACATTTTGATATGCCACAACCCTACTTTTGGTGACTTAGATGACTTGGAATTCTTGCGCGTTGAGGGTTACGAGGCTTTAATAAGTGCGATTACGCCCAAATTAGGGAAAACCGGCACTTTTTTGGTCTTCGGAAATGGATAAAAGTTCTTCGTGATGGTCCCAGGAGCAATTAGATGGGTCACAACCCTATTTTTGCAACTTTGAAAATTTTAGTGGGTAAGAGTTATGCCCCTTGATTAAGCGATTTCATCAAATATTGGGAAAACCGTCGCTTTTTTGGAATTTTTGGACCAACTTATGTCGATCGAAATGATCTCAGCTACATTTTGATATGCCACAACCCTACTTTTGGTGACTTAGATGACTTGGAATTCTTGTGCGTTGAGGGTTACGAGGCTTTAATAAGTGCGATTACGCCCAAATTAGGGAAAACCGGCACTTTTTTGGTCTTCGGAAATGGATAAAAGTTCTTCGTGATGGTCCCAGGAGCAATTAGATGGGTCACAACCCTATTTTTGCAACTTTGAAAATTTTAGTGGGTAAGAGTTATGCCCCTTGATTAAGCGATTTCATCAAATATTGGGAAAACCGTCGCTTTTTTGGAATTTTTGGACCAACTTATGTCGTTCGAAATGATCTCAGCTACATTTTGATATGCCACAACCCTACTTTTGGTGACTAAGATGACTTGGAATTCTTGCGCGTTGAGGGTTACGAGGCTTTAATAAGTGCGATTACGCCCAAATTAGGGAAAACCGGCACTTTTTTGGTCTTCGGAAATGGATAAAAGTTCTTCGTGATGGTCCCAGGAGCAATTAGATGGGTCACAACCCTATTTTTGCAACTTTGAAAATTTTAGTGGGTAAGAGTTATGCCCCTTGATTAAGCGATTTCATCAAATATTGGGAAAACCGTCGCTTTTTTGGAATTTTTGGACCAACTTATGTCGTTCGAAATGATCTCAGCTACATTTTGATATGCCACAACCCTACTTTTGGTGACTTAGATGACTTGGAATTCTTGCGCGTTGAGGGTTACGAGGCTTTAATAAGTGCGATTACGCCCAAATTAGGGAAAACCGGCACTTTTTTGGTCTTCGGAAATGGATAAAAGTTCTTCGTGATGGTCCCAGGAGCAATTAGATGTGTCACAACCCTATTTTTGCAACTTTGAAAATTTTAGTGGGTAAGAGTTATGCCCCTTGATTAAGCGATTTCATCAAATATTGGGAAAACCGTCGCTTTTTTGGAATTTTTGGACCAACTTATGTCGTTCGAAATGATCTCAGCTACATTTTGATATGCCACAACCCTACTTTTGGTGACTTAGATGACTTGGAATTCTTGCGCGTTGAGGGTTACGAGGCTTTAATAAGTGCGATTACGCCCAAATTAGGGAAAACCGGCACTTTTTTGGTCTTCGGAAATGGATAAAAGTTCTTCGTGATGGTCCCAGGAGCAATTAGATGGGTCACAACCCTATTTTTGCAACTTTGAAAATTTTAGTGGGTAAGAGTTATGCCCCTTGATTAAGCGATTTCATCAAATATTGGGAAAACCGTCGCTTTTTTGGAATTTTTGGACCAACTTATGTCGTTCGAAATGATCTCAGCTACATTTTGATATGCCACAACCCTACTTTTGGTGACTTAGATGACTTGGAATTCTTGCGCGTTGAGGGTTACGAGGCTTTAATAAGTGCGATTACGCCCAAATTAGGGAAAACCGGCACTTTTTTGGTCTTCGGAAATGGATAAAAGTTCTTCGTGATGGTCCCAGGAGCAATTAGATGGGTCACAACCCTATTTTTGCAACTTTGAAAATTTTAGTGGGTAAGAGTTATGCCCCTTGATTAAGCGATTTCATCAAATATTGGGAAAACCGTCGCTTTTTTGGAATTTTTGGACCAACTTATGTCGTTCGAAATGATCTCAGCTACATTTTGATATGCCACAACCCTACTTTTGGTGACTTAGATGACTTGGAATTCTTGCGCGTTGAGGGTTACGAGGCTTTAATAAGTGCGATTACGCCCAAATTAGGGAAAACCGGCACTTTTTTGGTCTTCGGAAATGGATAAAAGTTCTTCGTGATGGTCCCAGGAGCAATTAGATGGGTCACAACCCTATTTTTGCAACTTTGAAAATTTTAGTGGGTAAGAGTTATGCCCCTTGATTAAGCGATTTCATCAAATATTGGGAAAACCGTTGCTTTTTTGGAATTTTTGGACCAACTTATGTCGTTCGAAATGATCTCAGCTACATTTTGATATGCCACAACCCTACTTTTGGTGACTTAGATGACTTGGAATTCTTGCGCGTTGAGGGTTACGAGGCTTTAATAAGTGCGATTACGCCCAAATTAGGGAAAACCGGCACTTTTTTGGTCTTCGGAAATGGATAAAAGTTCTTCGTGATGGTCCCAGGAGCAATTAGATGGGTCACAACCCTATTTTTGCAACTTTGAAAATTTTAGTGGGTAAGAGTTATGCCCCTTGATTAAGCGATTTCATCAAATATTGGGAAAACCGTCGCTTTTTTGGAATTTTTGGACCAACTTATGTCGTTCGAAATGATCTCAGCTACATTTTGATATGCCACAACCCTACTTTTGGTGACTTAGATGACTTGGAATTCTTGCGCGTTGAGGGTTACGAGGCTTTAATAAGTGCGATTACGCCCAAATTAGGGAAAACCGGCACTTTTTTGGTCTTCGGAAATGGATAAAAGTTCTTCGTGATGGTCCCAGGAGCAATTAGATGGGTCACAACCCTATTTTTGCAACTTTGAAAATTTTAGTGGGTAAGAGTTATGCCCCTTGATTAAGCGATTTCATCAAATATTGGGAAAACCGTCGCTTTTTTGGAATTTTTGGACCAACTTATGTCGTTCGAAATGATCTCAGCTACATTTTGATATGCCACAACCCTACTTTTGGTGACTTAGATGACTTGGAATTCTTGCGCGTTGAGGGTTACGAGGCTTTAATAAGTGCGATTACGCCCAAATTAGGGAAAACCGGCACTTTTTTGGTCTTCGGAAATGGATAAAAGTTCTTCGTGATGGTCCCAGGAGCAATTAGATGGGTCACAACCCTATTTTTGCAACTTTGAAAATTTTAGTGGGTAAGAGTTATGCCCCTTGATTAAGCGATTTCATCAAATATTGGGAAAACCGTCGCTTTTTTGGAATTTTTGGACCAACTTATGTCGTTCGAAATGATCTCAGCTACATTTTGATATGCCACAACCCTACTTTTGGTGACTTAGATGACTTGGAATTCTTGCGCGTTGAGGGTTACGAGGCTTTAATAAGTGCGATTACGCCCAAATTAGGGAAAACCGGCACTTTTTTGGTCTTCGGAAATGGATAAAAGTTCTTCGTGATGGTCCCAGGAGCAATTAGATGGGTCACAACCCTATTTTTGCAACTTTGAAAATTTTAGTGGGTAAGAGTTATGCCCCTTGATTAAGCGATTTCATCAAATATTGGGAAAACCGTCGCTTTTTTGGAATTTTTGGACCAACTTATGTCGATCGAAATGATCTCAGCTACATTTTGATATGCAACAACCCTACTTTTGGTGACTTAGATGACTTGGAATTCTTGTGCGTTGAGGGTTACGAGGCTTTAATAAGTGCGATTACGCCCAAATTAGGGAAAACCGGCACTTTTTTGGTCTTCGGAAATGGATAAAAGTTCTTCGTGATGGTCCCAGGAGCAATTAGATGGGTCACAACCCTATTTTTGCAACTTTGAAAATTTTAGTGGGTAAGAGTTATGCCCCTTGATTAAGCGATTTCATCAAATATTGGGAAAACCGTCGCTTTTTTGGAATTTTTGGACCAACTTATGTCGTTCGAAATGATCTCAGCTACATTTTGATATGCCACAACCCTACTTTTGGTGACTAAGATGACTTGGAATTCTTGCGCGTTGAGGGTTACGAGGCTTTAATAAGTGCGATTACGCCCAAATTAGGGAAAACCGGCACTTTTTTGGTCTTCGGAAATGGATAAAAGTTCTTCGTGATGGTCCCAGGAGCAATTAGATGGGTCACAACCCTATTTTTGCAACTTTGAAAATTTTAGTGGGTAAGAGTTATGCCCCTTGATTAAGCGATTTCATCAAATATTGGGAAAACCGTCGCTTTTTTGGAATTTTTGGACCAACTTATGTCGTTCGAAATGATCTCAGCTACATTTTGATATGCCACAACCCTACTTTTGGTGACTTAGATGACTTGGAATTCTTGCGCGTTGAGGGTTACGAGGCTTTAATAAGTGCGATTACGCCCAAATTAGGGAAAACCGGCACTTTTTTGGTCTTCGGAAATGGATAAAAGTTCTTCGTGATGGTCCCAGGAGCAATTAGATGGGTCACAACCCTATTTTTGCAACTTTGAAAATTTTAGTGGGTAAGAGTTATGCCCCTTGATTAAGCGATTTCATCAAATATTGGGAAAACCGTCGCTTTTTTGGAATTTTTGGACCAACTTATGTCGTTCGAAATGATCTCAGCTACATTTTGATATGCCACAACCCTACTTTTGGTGACTTAGATGACTTGGAATTCTTGCGCGTTGAGGGTTACGAGGCTTTAATAAGTGCGATTACGCCCAAATTAGGGAAAACCGGCACTTTTTTGGTCTTCGGAAATGGATAAAAGTTCTTCGTGATGGTCCCAGGAGCAATTAGATGGGTCACAACCCTATTTTTGCAACTTTGAAAATTTTAGTGGGTAAGAGTTATGCCCCTTGATTAAGCGATTTCATCAAATATTGGGAAAACCGTCGCTTTTTTGGAATTTTTGGACCAACTTATGTCGTTCGAAATGATCTCAGCTACATTTTGATATGCCACAACCCTACTTTTGGTGACTTAGATGACTTGGAATTCTTGCGCGTTGAGGGTTACGAGGCTTTAATAAGTGCGATTACGCCCAAATTAGGGAAAACCGGCACTTTTTTGGTCTTCGGAAATGGATAAAAGTTCTTCGTGATGGTCCCAGGAGCAATTAGATGGGTCACAACCCTATTTTTGCAACTTTGAAAATTTTAGTGGGTAAGAGTTATGCCCCTTGATTAAGCGATTTCATCAAATATTGGGAAAACCGTCGCTTTTTTGGAATTTTTGGACCAACTTATGTCGTTCGAAATGATCTCAGCTACATTTTGATATGCCACAACCCTACTTTTGGTGACTTAGATGACTTGGAATTCTTGCGCGTTGAGGGTTACGAGGCTTTAATAAGTGCGATTACGCCCAAATTAGGGAAAACCGGCACTTTTTTGGTCTTCGGAAATGGATAAAAGTTCTTCGTGATGGTCCCAGGAGCAATTAGATGGGTCACAACCCTATTTTTGCAACTTTGAAAATTTTAGTGGGTAAGAGTTATGCCCCTTGATTAAGCGATTTCATCAAATATTGGGAAAACCGTCGCTTTTTTGGAATTTTTGGACCAACTTATGTCGTTCGAAATGATCTCAGCTACATTTTGATATGCCACAACCCTACTTTTGGTGACTTAGATGACTTGGAATTCTTGCGCGTTGAGGGTTACGAGGCTTTAATAAGTGCGATTACGCCCAAATTAGGGAAAACCGGCACTTTTTTGGTCTTCGGAAATGGATAAAAGTTCTTCGTGATGGTCCCAGGAGCAATTAGATGGGTCACAACCCTATTTTTGCAACTTTGAAAATTTTAGTGGGTAAGAGTTATGCCCCTTGATTAAGCGATTTCATCAAATATTGGGAAAACCGTCGCTTTTTTGGAATTTTTGGACCAACTTATGTCGTTCGAAATGATCTCAGCTACATTTTGATATGCCACAACCCTACTTTTGGTGACTTAGATGACTTGGAATTCTTGCGCGTTGAGGGTTACGAGGCTTTAATAAGTGCGATTACGCCCAAATTAGGGAAAACCGGCACTTTTTTGGTCTTCGGAAATGGATAAAAGTTCTTCGTGATGGTCCCAGGAGCAATTAGATGGGTCACAACCCTATTTTTGCAACTTTGAAAATTTTAGTGGGTAAGAGTTATGCCCCTTGATTAAGCGATTTCATCAAATATTGGGAAAACCGTCGCTTTTTTGGAATTTTTGGACCAACTTATGTCGTTCGAAATGATCTCAGCTACATTTTGATATGCCACAACCCTACTTTTGGTGACTTAGATGACTTGGAATTCTTGCGCGTTGAGGGTTACGAGGCTTTAATAAGTGCGATTACGCCCAAATTAGGGAAAACCGGCACTTTTTTGGTCTTCGGAAATGGATAAAAGTTCTTCGTGATGGTCCCAGGAGCAATTAGATGGGTCACAACCCTATTTTTGCAACTTTGAAAATTTTAGTGGGTAAGAGTTATGCCCCTTGATTAAGCGATTTCATCAAATATTGGGAAAACCGTCGCTTTTTTGGAATTTTTGGACCAACTTATGTCGTTCGAAATGATCTCAGCTACATTTTGATATGCCACAACCCTACTTTTGGTGACTTAGATGACTTGGAATTCTTGCGCGTTGAGGGTTACGAGGCTTTAATAAGTGCGATTACGCCCAAATTAGGGAAAACCGGCACTTTTTTGGTCTTCGGAAATGGATAAAAGTTCTTCGTGATGGTCCCAGGAGCAATTAGATGGGTCACAACCCTATTTTTGCAACTTTGAAAATTTTAGTGGGTAAGAGTTATGCCCCTTGATTAAGCGATTTCATCAAATATTGGGAAAACCGTCGCTTTTTTGGAATTTTTGGACCAACTTATGTCGTTCGAAATGATCTCAGCTACATTTTGATATGCCACAACCCTACTTTTGGTGACTTAGATGACTTGGAATTCTTGCGCGTTGAGGGTTACGAGGCTTTAATAAGTGCGATTACGCCCAAATTAGGGAAAACCGGCACTTTTTTGGTCTTCGGAAATGGATAAAAGTTCTTCGTGATGGTCCCAGGAGCAATTAGATGGGTCACAACCCTATTTTTGCAACTTTGAAAATTTTAGTGGGTAAGAGTTATGCCCCTTGATTAAGCGATTTCATCAAATATTGGGAAAACCGTCGCTTTTTTGGAATTTTTGGACCAACTTATGTCGTTCGAAATGATCTCAGCTACATTTTGATATGCCACAACCCTACTTTTGGTGACTTAGATGACTTGGAATTCTTGCGCGTTGAGGGTTACGAGGCTTTAATAAGTGCGATTACGCCCAAATTAGGGAAAACCGGCACTTTTTTGGTCTTCGGAAATGGATAAAAGTTCTTCGTGATGGTCCCAGGAGCAATTAGATGGGTCACAACCCTATTTTTGCAACTTTGAAAATTTTAGTGGGTAAGAGTTATGCCCCTTGATTAAGCGATTTCATCAAATATTGGGAAAACCGTCGCTTTTTTGGAATTTTTGGACCAACTTATGTCGTTCGAAATGATCTCAGCTACATTTTGATATGCCACAACCCTACTTTTGGTGACTTAGATGACTTGGAATTCTTGCGCGTTGAGGGTTACGAGGCTTTAATAAGTGCGATTACGCCCAAATTAGGGAAAACCGGCACTTTTTTGGTCTTCGGAAATGGATAAAAGTTCTTCGTGATGGTCCCAGGAGCAATTAGATGGGTCACAACCCTATTTTTGCAACTTTGAAAATTTTAGTGGGTAAGAGTTATGCCCCTTGATTAAGCGATTTCATCAAATATTGGGAAAACCGTCGCTTTTTTGGAATTTTTGGACCAACTTATGTCGTTCGAAATGATCTCAGCTACATTTTGATATGCCACAACCCTACTTTTGGTGACTTAGATGACTTGGAATTCTTGCGCGTTGAGGGTTACGAGGCTTTAATAAGTGCGATTACGCCCAAATTAGGGAAAACCGGCACTTTTTTGGTCTTCGGAAATGGATAAAAGTTCTTCGTGATGGTCCCAGGAGCAATTAGATGGGTCACAACCCTATTTTTGCAACTTTGAAAATTTTAGTGGGTAAGAGTTATGCCCCTTGATTAAGCGATTTCATCAAATATTGGGAAAACCGTCGCTTTTTTGGAATTTTTGGACCAACTTATGTCGTTCGAAATGATCTCAGCTACATTTTGATATGCCACAACCCTACTTTTGGTGACTTAGATGACTTGGAATTCTTGCGCGTTGAGGGTTACGAGGCTTTAATAAGTGCGATTACGCCCAAATTAGGGAAAACCGGCACTTTTTTGGTCTTCGGAAATGGATAAAAGTTCTTCGTGATGGTCCCAGGAGCAATTAGATGGGTCACAACCCTATTTTTGCAACTTTGAAAATTTTAGTGGGTAAGAGTTATGCCCCTTGATTAAGCGATTTCATCAAATATTGGGAAAACCGTCGCTTTTTTGGAATTTTTGGACCAACTTATGTCGTTCGAAATGATCTCAGCTACATTTTGATATGCCACAACCCTACTTTTGGTGACTTAGATGACTTGGAATTCTTGCGCGTTGAGGGTTACGAGGCTTTAATAAGTGCGATTACGCCCAAATTAGGGAAAACCGGCACTTTTTTGGTCTTCGGAAATGGATAAAAGTTCTTCGTGATGGTCCCAGGAGCAATTAGATGGGTCACAACCCTATTTTTGCAACTTTGAAAATTTTAGTGGGTAAGAGTTATGCCCCTTGATTAAGCGATTTCATCAAATATTGGGAAAACCGTCGCTTTTTTGGAATTTTTGGACCAACTTATGTCGTTCGAAATGATCTCAGCTACATTTTGATATGCCACAACCCTACTTTTGGTGACTTAGATGACTTGGAATTCTTGCGCGTTGAGGGTTACGAGGCTTTAATAAGTGCGATTACGCCCAAATTAGGGAAAACCGGCACTTTTTTGGTCTTCGGAAATGGATAAAAGTTCTTCGTGATGGTCCCAGGAGCAATTAGATGGGTCACAACCCTATTTTTGCAACTTTGAAAATTTTAGTGGGTAAGAGTTATGCCCCTTGATTAAGCGATTTCATCAAATATTGGGAAAACCGTCGCTTTTTTGGAATTTTTGGACCAACTTATGTCGTTCGAAATGATCTCAGCTACATTTTGATATGCCACAACCCTACTTTTGGTGACTTAGATGACTTGGAATTCTTGCGCGTTGAGGGTTACGAGGCTTTAATAAGTGCGATTACGCCCAAATTAGGGAAAACCGGCACTTTTTTGGTCTTCGGAAATGGATAAAAGTTCTTCGTGATGGTCCCAGGAGCAATTAGATGGGTCACAACCCTATTTTTGCAACTTTGAAAATTTTAGTGGGTAAGAGTTATGCCCCTTGATTAAGCGATTTCATCAAATATTGGGAAAACCGTCGCTTTTTTGGAATTTTTGGACCAACTTATGTCGTTCGAAATGATCTCAGCTACATTTTGATATGCCACAACCCTACTTTTGGTGACTTAGATGACTTGGAATTCTTGCGCGTTGAGGGTTACGAGGCTTTAATAAGTGCGATTACGCCCAAATTAGGGAAAACCGGCACTTTTTTGGTCTTCGGAAATGGATAAAAGTTCTTCGTGATGGTCCCAGGAGCAATTAGATGGGTCACAACCCTATTTTTGCAACTTTGAAAATTTTAGTGGGTAAGAGTTATGCCCCTTGATTAAGCGATTTCATCAAATATTGGGAAAACCGTCGCTTTTTTGGAATTTTTGGACCAACTTATGTCGTTCGAAATGATCTCAGCTACATTTTGATATGCCACAACCCTACTTTTGGTGACTTAGATGACTTGGAATTCTTGCGCGTTGAGGGTTACGAGGCTTTAATAAGTGCGATTACGCCCAAATTAGGGAAAACCGGCACTTTTTTGGTCTTCGGAAATGGATAAATGTTCTTCGTGATGGTCCCAGGAGCAATTAGATGGGTCACAACCCTATTTTTGCAACTTTGAAAATTTTAGTGGGTAAGAGTTATGCCCCTTGATTAAGCGATTTCATCAAATATTGGGAAAACCGTCGCTTTTTTGGAATTTTTGGACCAACTTATGTCGTTCGAAATGATCTCAGCTACATTTTGATATGCCACAACCCTACTTTTGGTGACTTAGATGACTTGGAATTCTTGCGCGTTGAGGGTTACGAGGCTTTAATAAGTGCGATTACGCCCAAATTAGGGAAAACCGGCACTTTTTTGGTCTTCGGAAATGGATAAAAGTTCTTCGTGATGGTCCCAGGAGCAATTAGATGGGTCACAACCCTATTTTTGCAACTTTGAAAATTTTAGTGGGTAAGAGTTATGCCCCTTGATTAAGCGATTTCATCAAATATTGGGAAAACCGTCGCTTTTTTGGAATTTTTGGACCAACTTATGTCGTTCGAAATGATCTCAGCTACATTTTGATATGCCACAACCCTACTTTTGGTGACTTAGATGACTTGGAATTCTTGCGCGTTGAGGGTTACGAGGCTTTAATAAGTGCGATTACGCCCAAATTAGGGAAAACCGGCACTTTTTTGGTCTTCGGAAATGGATAAAAGTTCTTCGTGATGGTCCCAGGAGCAATTAGATGGGTCACAACCCTATTTTTGCAACTTTGAAAATTTTAGTGGGTAAGAGTTATGCCCCTTGATTAAGCGATTTCATCAAATATTGGGAAAACCGTCGCTTTTTTGGAATTTTTGGACCAACTTATGTCGTTCGAAATGATCTCAGCTACATTTTGATATGCCACAACCCTACTTTTGGTGACTTAGATGACTTGGAATTCTTGCGCGTTGAGGGTTACGAGGCTTTAATAAGTGCGATTACGCCCAAATTAGGGAAAACCGGCACTTTTTTGGTCTTCGGAAATGGATAAAAGTTCTTCGTGATGGTCCCAGGAGCAATTAGATGGGTCACAACCCTATTTTTGCAACTTTGAAAATTTTAGTGGGTAAGAGTTATGCCCCTTGATTAAGCGATTTCATCAAATATTGGGAAAACCGTCGCTTTTTTGGAATTTTTGGACCAACTTATGTCGTTCGAAATGATCTCAGCTACATTTTGATATGCCACAACCCTACTTTTGGTGACTTAGATGACTTGGAATTCTTGCGCGTTGAGGGTTACGAGGCTTTAATAAGTGCGATTACGCCCAAATTAGGGAAAACCGGCACTTTTTTGGTCTTCGGAAATGGATAAAAGTTCTTCGTGATGGTCCCAGGAGCAATTAGATGGGTCACAACCCTATTTTTGCAACTTTGAAAATTTTAGTGGGTAAGAGTTATGCCCCTTGATTAAGCGATTTCATCAAATATTGGGAAAACCGTCGCTTTTTTGGAATTTTTGGACCAACTTATGTCGTTCGAAATGATCTCAGCTACATTTTGATATGCCACAACCCTACTTTTGGTGACTTAGATGACTTGGAATTCTTGCGCGTTGAGGGTTACGAGGCTTTAATAAGTGCGATTACGCCCAAATTAGGGAAAACCGGCACTTTTTTGGTCTTCGGAAATGGATAAAAGTTCTTCGTGATGGTCCCAGGAGCAATTAGATGGGTCACAACCCTATTTTTGCAACTTTGAAAATTTTAGTGGGTAAGAGTTATGCCCCTTGATTAAGCGATTTCATCAAATATTGGGAAAACCGTCGCTTTTTTGGAATTTTTGGACCAACTTATGTCGTTCGAAATGATCTCAGCTACATTTTGATATGCCACAACCCTACTTTTGGTGACTTAGATGACTTGGAATTCTTGCGCGTTGAGGGTTACGAGGCTTTAATAAGTGCGATTACGCCCAAATTAGGGAAAACCGGCACTTTTTTGGTCTTCGGAAATGGATAAAAGTTCTTCGTGATGGTCCCAGGAGCAATTAGATGGGTCACAACCCTATTTTTGCAACTTTGAAAATTTTAGTGGGTAAGAGTTATGCCCCTTGATTAAGCGATTTCATCAAATATTGGGAAAACCGTCGCTTTTTTGGAATTTTTGGACCAACTTATGTCGTTCGAAATGATCTCAGCTACATTTTGATATGCCACAACCCTACTTTTGGTGACTTAGATGACTTGGAATTCTTGCGCGTTGAGGGTTACGAGGCTTTAATAAGTGCGATTACGCCCAAATTAGGGAAAACCGGCACTTTTTTGGTCTTCGGAAATGGATAAAAGTTCTTCGTGATGGTCCCAGGAGCAATTAGATGGGTCACAACCCTATTTTTGCAACTTTGAAAATTTTAGTGGGTAAGAGTTATGCCCCTTGATTAAGCGATTTCATCAAATATTGGGAAAACCGTCGCTTTTTTGGAATTTTTGGACCAACTTATGTCGTTCGAAATGATCTCAGCTACATTTTGATATGCCACAACCCTACTTTTGG